>PNEQ01089306.1:0-23562 GCA_003012365.1 Medauroidea extradentata | reverse complement strand
TAATTATCTTTTGTTAATTTTTATTTTTTATGTTTATGTTTATTTTTATGTGTTGTATGTTGTTTTATGTGGTTTTTATGTTGTTTTTATGTTGTTTTTTATGTATTTGTGTTCCCCTGACTGTTGTTTGTTTATGGGGGTAAATTTCAAGGCCTTCGGGCTGTTTTTGCCCTCTGTAAATTTGTTGTAAATAAATAAAATAAATAAATAAATAAATAAATGAAGCGCACACAATACAAACATAACATATTGCGCCCTCTACAACACAAAGCACTTCACAACACCCTAGCTGCCGAACAGGTGTAGACAAGCCGTTCACGGAACTTGAAGGGGCGCGCATGCGCATCTTCCTGCGCAAAGTGATGTCACGTGCATTCTACCAACCCCGGCTCGACCTTCCCCCCGTCCAACGCTCAGTCAAGGCGTGTACGTTCACAGATTCTTTTTTTTTCTGTGCGGACAACAATAGGCATTCTGTCATAGAGGCAATCTCATGACGCACGTATTTATAGTTCCGTCCTTGCAATATATTTCGCTAGATTCGTTTAAATCATGTTTGTTTTTACGTTTACCTACAAATATTTGTGAGGGGTACAAACTTTATTTGGGGGGGGGGTTACATTGTACCCCTGTATCCCCCCGTTCCTACACTACTGAGTTGTACGCAGTGTCACCAGCCTCAAAAGCACCTGACCAGGGTAGTACTCCCTGCTGTACCACTTAAGAGCTAAGCCCCTACATTGCCGAAGCTCTGCGCTCTATATTTCGAGAAGCACACCTCGCAGACAAAGTATGATTTACATAAAATTGTTCGGGGGATGCGACATTTTGCACCTCCAGTAATTAACCCACTCAAAACACCTTCGTGCCGAAAGACAGGGCCAGTTCAGAAGTTACTCGATGAGTGGCATCTGCAAGTTAGGATCTCCACTAAGAAGCGATGACTTCGAGACTCTCTTCTAGGTGAGTGAATATAGCCAAGATCTAGTAAGTGAAATTCTGTCCCTCGAAAACACCAGTGTTCACACCTGACTACCACTCGTCAAGTAGAGTATATGTTACTACTGGCTCGTATACCCAAGTAGCAAGAATATGTTTAACAAATATTATAAATATCATAAAATAACCTTTTAAAAATATTCAGAAAACATTACAGGAACACTGCAGCAACATTATGAGTAGCACAAACCCATTGCAAATAAAACATTATTGCAATGTTTTAATATGTTTTTAAAATATTATCAAACAATATATTAAAAATGTAAATAAAACATCTATGATAGCAGATACATTTATAACATTAAACATATGAGAAATAACAATAAATGGTTACAGTAATATGGGTGCAACATTCTTCGAGGATAGCACTTTGTAGAAAATGAAACATTATTGCAACATTTTAGAATGTGTTAAAAATGTTGCAAATGAAACATCGCAGCAACATTTTAGAATAATGGGATTAAAAATATTTCCAATAATATACTTTATATGCAGAAAAAATAATGTTACAACATATAAAATACATATTTAAAATGTGTGAAAAAAATAAGCATATCTTACAGCAACACCACCAAAACTTTATGGACCTGTTAGATATTTTGAACACAACATACCTACCATTTTATGCTGAAAAGAAACTCTTGACCGACTGAAGAAATAATATTAGAAGGAAACTTTGTCCCGAAAAAAGGGTATGATTGTTTAATAGATTAGTATAGGCCTACAGCAAAGGACTCACTTTCTTCATGTGCAGAATTGATGATGGTTGGAGCAGTTTATCCAATGTCACATATTGAATAACACCAATGTGGTTGATCATGGATACTTTACATAGTGTGTTTTAATTGCTAAACTTATTGAAAATTACCATTCCTTGTTCAACTTTCATGCATTTTTATGATGACCTACTGAACAGACTTCTGCTGATATTTACATAATTTTCCAAGAGAGAAAAAAAGGGGGGTCTTAAAATAACAGTTGGTACAATGAAGTTTACAATCAATTTTTAATCCACAAGCTACAACTTCTAAATAAACACATCACCCTGAGCTTACTAACTCGACTACTGTAGATCATCTTTGAAAGCAGCTGAAGCACTCCTGCAACACAAACAGAGTTATTTAAATCTTTTGCAAGCACCAGCTTCATAAGTTTATAGTCTATGTCACCTGTTACATATTGCATACTTCTACAAACTCAAAGATTATCTCTAGGAACAATAAAGAGTTTACAACGGCAGTCACTTCCTTTTACTTGGTATGAACCTTTGATTTAGGAAATCACCCATACTATACAGCAGGAGCGTCATTTGGGGCCACAGGGAAGGGGAGGGTAAATGCCCTGCTCTACAGGTGTCAATTAGTCTAGAATACTATAATAAAGCCTGGTACACATTTTCCACTTTCTTGAGCATCAAGCGAGCATAAAAGGTGAACAAGAACGTGACCACGAATTTGTATGGCCGATAGTAAATAGAACATTGAGAACACGTACACAACACAAGATGGTGAACAATGTGTACACAAACTGCAGATATAGTTGTGTTTATTATAAACTTTCAACACCACTTCACTGGTTTCCACGATTGAATTTGAAATACTTTAAAAAAAACTTAACTTTGAGCAAAATCACATACAGACACCAGAAAGTTTTTATATTCAACTTGAAGAAAGACAGCAAAAACCAGTAGTTCGTAACCAAACAAGGTAGTTTACAAGTTCTTGTACGCTAGCCATTAGCATATTCTGTGTCTGTTCACACAAGTTAGCTACAAGTCCAACATACACGACATTTTTTGATGGAGATATGGGTTGCCTGCAATTGGGCAGTGAATTACGAGGTTTCACTACGCACAGTCACGGCGAAAATAGGTGATAAATAACGTTATTATGCCATTGTCCAATTATCACAATAATTACAACCCTGTGACATTTAGTATTATATTTCCCATGCAAAACATTGGTTATAAAAACAGCATTGCGAAGAAAAAGTTGGCAAAAACATTTTAAACCAACTATCCCCTTACATTATAGGTAGAGTACAACCCTGTTGTAGTGTTCCCGCTTTTAGTAATACACTTGTTTGCCTTCAGGAACATTATAACAGGGTCCCTACTGTATCTCATACGGTATTTAAGTTATCATCCAACACAGCACTAATGTAATACTTTCTTTGTCAAAACAGTCTTAATACATTTCAAATTGTATGCTCCAAACTACACAAACAGAAAAAATTAGCAGCAAGGGAAAAAAAAGCCAGAAACAAAATTTTTTAACATGATAGACCCCTTACATTATTGCCATATGGGTACAGTTTTGCCAATAAAATCCTCATCATTAGGGACCCCGAAAAATGGTGAACCACGAAATTTGAAAAAATAAACCATTTTAACACTTTGCACTCAACTTTACTACATATATGCCATTAAAATGTGCCAGTTTATATGAAAAAAATGCTATCTTCCTGTCTATAGTTGTTGCAGTAAACAAGAAGTCGCTCACTCTTGAATGTCATACTTTAACAATAGTAGTGCAATGTGGTTTCCTCAAAAATCCAACAGATGACAGTTAAATTGTGAGGTGTGGAGTTACGATTTAGGTTGAAAGTTACTTAATTTGACAACCGCAGACAGAAAGTCTGCATTTAATTACAAGAAAAAACATTATAAACTTTGGCATCGACTTATTTGGCGTTTGTTATTCTTTGCAATTGCAATTTTTCTTGAATTTCTGTTTCTTGGATCTCGGTTATGCTTTAAGTTACAAAGTGCGTTTCATGGAACCAAAATGCCTAAGTTGT
This sequence comes from Medauroidea extradentata, assembly GCA_003012365.1. Lineage (NCBI taxonomy): Eukaryota > Metazoa > Arthropoda > Insecta > Phasmatodea > Phasmatidae > Medauroidea > Medauroidea extradentata. The sequence goes on along the minus strand of PNEQ01089306.1, from coordinate 19,764 downwards.
AAAGATCACGAAAGAGAGTTTAAGGGTGACGGATTTTACATTTTTGATATTACAGATAACGTAATAATGTGTAGGTTTTACAATGTGCAGGTAGACTGGATGCGCAAAGACACATGCACGAAACACATGGCTAATGAAAAACGTCAAATAAACAAAAAAGAGTAAATCTACATCAACAGCAAAACAAGTTTGAAACAGAGATTCACTGCAAAACGCAACGTGCTTGCAGAAAAAACAAACAAGAATTAGTGTGTGAGCAACATTTCCTTGGAACAAGTGGGTAACCCAAACATGAGAAAGTGGCTTGGAAAACACGTTCAAGGTGCGTTTAGAGCGAACCTTACAAATACATTCCGATGTGAAAATGTTTTGCTTTTCAATGTATGTAGTCTTAATTGATTTAGAAACATGTGACCCGAAAAAATTTAACATGGAATGAACTTACCTAGCAGCTTCCATTTTTCATTGTTTATCTATCTGTTTGTAGGCTTACTATGAACATGTCATCTCCATTATTAGAGTACAATATTTTAAGTCAAAGTTTAATTAATATGAAAAACATTATATTTACAGTTAGAGTTTATACTATTCTTGAATGGAGTAAAATAACAAAAATTATATATAAAATGGAATATTTTGGCCAGTTTACATCTTTTGTTTACGTATAATATTGTGTTAAGTGCCCAAGTTTTAACACAGGAGTTTTGCCCTGCTGTAACATTTTTACATTGTCGTCGTACCAGGCCACAGGCCAGGTGGAGTTGCACCTGGTCACGGCAGGTGTTCGCAGAGTGTGTCAGTGGCAGGTGTGCGCTGGTTGGTAATGGCAGATGTACGGTACTTGAGTGTGTGTGGCGGATCAGTGATGGTGGCAGGGCATGTGTGAACTAGACACCGACGTGCGACACCTGCCATCCCGGCCACCGCATGGCCATCTGCCAGTGCAGGACACATGGTTTCGCCGCTCCCTCCATCAGCGCATGAAGAAGGCAGTCTGGAAGCAGCAGCCACGGCGAACGGAACGAGAGAGACGTGCTGCGCTTCGGGACTCTGATTCGTCCAGCGAGAAACGTAACGCGCGTGTGCAACTATCCGGCCCTGTGTTTTACTTTGTTTCATCATTTGGAACTGGCTCACTTAAGGCCCTAGGTTATGGAGGTGTGGACCGCCCCATAAGTGTCCATGTAAGGTGTAGTTTTCTCCAGGTCCTCCCTGCTTTTCCCGATCCGCAGCTGTTTCGACTCGCCAGGTGAGAGAGGGGCACGCCGGCACGAACAGACCACGACCCATCGAGCCTCGTGTTCCCGGCTACACGCTTAACCGGGTGGCGCCCAGAGCATTCCGACGCAGCTCCGCTCCTACCTCACTCTCACCAGACACGGCGCCAACATAGATTGTTTTCCTCCACTTTTGCCAATTTTCAACACCAAAATTGGTCAGTTTTATTTACCATTTTTTGGGGGCCCTACTGATCATGTGCAACATCTTGCTGATAAATGACTAAAAATTCAATTTTTTGCAACAACTGTAGAAAATTCTACGACTATGCAACTAACTTGTTCAGGATCTTCTATGCGTTTGTGAAAGTTCAAGTTATGTCTACATCCTCTAAAAATCGGCAAAACCATTTCAGGGTATGATTTGACGTGCTGTTTGCTAATATTTTTCTTAAAACGAAAAGTGGCGCCATATTTTCTGTATTTGTCGGCATAAAAGACAACCCCAGCATAATATGTACACAAATCATGGTTTTGATGGAGCAAAACATTAAAAAAGTGAAACATACATTCACAATCTCTAGCCAAAATGTACAGTTTTTCTTTACCAAAAAAACATTTAGTTGGATATGCAAGTAGTTTTGTGGAGCGCATAGACTCCAAGATAATTTGCAATGCACGGTGCCATACAAAAATATCAGCAGTCATTGCCCACTGTGCGCTACTTGGCAACGTCAGACTGCATGTGGCAGTGGCAGCTTTAAAGGTCATTGTTTGGGCTGGAGAGAGAGAGTATCTAGGCACGCATTCCAATTATATTGATCAGCAGGAGGCAATTGCACCAACGCATGGCAAAGTGGCCTACATCCCAAATATAACACCCATTTAAATTATAAATGCCAAATCTTATTAAAAAAATTAGCCGTTTTTTTATTTGCGACTGAACATGTAATTCCTTCAGCATCATACAACTCCACAACTTACATTGTTACTTTCAAACCATCTTTAGGTTGATTACGGATCTATTTTTGACCCGCCATAACACAAACGTGATGTTGATACGATGCCAGACGATAATATGTGACCACACCGATGCATTATGACGTGCCACAATTATGGCGACAGAGTCTAGACTACGGCACAGCTGAAGACGCCCAAAATCGGCAGTCTTAGTTAGGTTGTGGCATTGTTATTGCCAGTAAAGAGATTCATTAATTTAAGTGTTTTCACAATCGTAGTATAAGTTATTCCATTGTAAAGTTGTCAAAAAACACAAGATCAGACACCAGGAAGATTGGAACGCATATTTATAACAACCACATAAGAGGTTATGTTACTTATTTTATTTGTTTTAGTGAGCTAGTCCATGCAAGTATTGTCTCAGTTCACATTATTATATTAATCTTTCTTAAGCCTGGAAGTACCATCAAGTGGGGTGACTGTGCCAAGTTAAGGTCACTTGGTGCCACTTAAAGTGTTTATTTTGGAGTCATGTAATGAAAAATTATAAAATTTTAACGGACGAATTAACTATTTGGTGTTTAGTACTGACCTCGTGTTACTTATTTCTTACTCAAGTAGCCTAAAATAAAACTTTTGAGATAGCACAAAGTCACCCCGCTTGACAATATTCAAAATTTACCTAACATCATAATAAATGAGTCTCGCCAAATTATTTTGCAATCCTTAAAACTTGTTTTGAATACATTATCACTTAACCTCACATGACATGGACCATAACGCATATTTCCTGTCCACATAAAAAATGGAACGGAATGGCAACACAAATGCCATCCACCAACTTCAACTAGCAAGCAGCCATCATTCAGTATTTGGCAGTACATTAACACCAGTTTAAAAATGTAAAACCTAAATATGGACGGGAATTTAAGAATAATAAAGTTACTAATCTAGCCATGGCCTTCGGTACGGAACCATCCCAACAATAGCATGGAGTGACCTTGAGAAACCATAGAAAAACGAGGTCAGGATGGCCGAATTGGGAATTGAACGCTATCGCAAAATTTGTTTTTTAATCCAAAATTTGGAGAGCATAAAACTCCTACTCCAAGTGATAAATGTGTCAGGTGGCAAATATAAATTAAGAGTTACATTTCAAAACATAACAGCTGCTACAGAATGAGCATGAGTGTGCAGTGAGTGAACAGTTTCTCGCAAACCTTTTGAATGGACGACTTGAGGTACCCGCCCTCTGACGTCACCACGTCACAAAAGAGGGGAAGTGATGAACTGTGGAAAACAGAAGCGCGCCAGCCAGGCCTTTCACTGTGCCGTAAGGGAAAAAGTGGGTCAGGCATGAGTTTCTAGCAGGTAAAGCAAGATGGTTCAGTATGCAAAAGTTCTTGTTTTGCAGAAGTAATAATTTTTCACGTGATCCTACGAGCTTTAAGCAATGAAAAGCGAAGGTTAGGTGGTTCGATCGGTCATCTCCCGTAACACCGGCGATGCGCACGTGCTCAAATCACTTAGTTGAAAGTGATTACCGAACAGTTCTCAGTGGTTTTAAATTTCTTAAAAAAGATGCTGTTATGAGTATATTTACTTATACATCTCCATGACAGTTCTAAACAACTTCGCTGAAAATTGAAGTATAAAAGTGAAGAGTAAAATGCCTGCGCACTGTTACAAAAGCTTTAGCATTTTATTGTTTAACGTTTCATGTATCATTGCACTGTGTTTTAAAAGGCATATTTTACTAATTAATTAACACGCGAGGACTTTCTTATTTAGTTACCCATTCTTAGTTCAGATGTAGGAAAACATCATATTGAAATAATAATTCACTTCTGGAACACTAACCATAGACCTTAAATGCGAGCTCCTCGACAGTTGTTAGGAGCCTACGTGCGTAGCATACTTTCTTATGTGATACTTGTCTTACATGTAGACCATAAACAATTGCAAGCACATTTTATACGTAAATAAATTCTCTCTTCAAATCAAATCAATGTAGGCATACTTATTAAATGTAAATAAAAGCTGTTAACTATTATACATGAGGTGTACTTTACTTGTCTATAACAAATAGGCCTAAAGTTTACATTAATTCCTTGTACTGCAAAATATGACATAATGTTACGTACTCGTTCATATTGTTAGCCTACTGTACTTGATGTGTAAAACGTTTCCAAGAGACTGTAAGTACTCTTACTACAGCAAATAATTTGAACTGTTAAAAATATACAGAATTGCAACATTTAGTAGTATATAATTAATTTTCCACAAAATAAGAGATGTCAAAAATAATATGTCTATGCTGCAACTTCTCTTTAAAATACTGTAAAGTGAATTTATTGTTTATAAAAATACAGTTCATAGTTTGTACATTGTTGAAGGTTATGGCGGATAACTAAATACTCCCTATTCACTTACACGTTATACGCACGGTTTTCAGCGTTGCTGTACTGACATTTAGGCAAGAATGCTTTTTGATAATTAATTATATTGTTGTTAAGAATTAATTTGCACGTCGACAATGCAGATATAGGTCATTCGGAATAAAGTGAGCACTAAAGATTTAACCTTTGAAAAAAATCACTAGCCGGTGCTGCATGTAATTCAACATTGACAACAGTTACATTACTGCTTATACAGTTGGCAGCGAATTATCGCACGTAGTTCCGTGTATTTTACATTTAAATACAACATTACTGAAAGAACATCAAATGGAATCGACCTCTTTGTATTTAATATACTATAAAATATTTATTAATGATAATATTGACATACTTACTGCCTGTATAAGTTTACTTAAACGGCGCCAGTAGAAAGTGATTTAATCCGGGCCGTTCAAATTCAACAGTCGTTAGGCATCTAGCGCTACGCGCATTGACGTAGTTAATTATTTCACCGACAAGTGTCATCAGAGTTAGGTTTTCGCCACTTAACTTGGAAGCGTTCAATGACGGTACCGGACGGTACAAGAGGAGAGCGTTGTTGTGTTTGTTGTGCAATAAATATGGTTTTGGATAAAACACATTCAAAAGTATTAGAAGTGGCTGTTTCCTCATTGGTAATAACCTATGTAAGTTATGTGTTACGATCGCCAACATGAGAATCTTGATTTGGAAACAGCAATTTTTTTTTTTTTTGTTTCATACACTAAGAAAATACATTGTTTTTGTTGAGTGCGTCGTCAATCATGGCAGTATAACTGAACAGGTTTGAATTCTTAAATTGCGTGTGTCATTATGGCGTGTTTTTTTTTGTGGCGGTTTTGAGTTATAAATTTTATTTTCATGTGTACATATGTACGAGATACGTAATGGCAATAGTGCGGGTCGTATAAATTAGAGTCGATGCACAGAAACCAGTTTTAAAAGACGTTAACTTGCAGGTATTTATAACTAAGATTACTATTGGTTATACATTTTATTCAATACCCGTGTAGATATTGTTGATAACATTTTCAGCCCAGTGTAATGTAGATGTAAACATTTTACAAGCCTATGTAAATTAAAGCACTTGGCAATGTTTAAGTTTACATACCGCGGAAAGATATAAACTGGCAGAAAATAGAAATCAATCAGTGCTTTTTTGAGTGCTCACTTTATCCCAAATCACCTATAATGTATTTTATTGTATACTGTCTTGTGAATTTTATTATACCAAGTGAAGCCTTCCACCAGTAAACTTCTTGGCTGTTTTACTTATTGCGTGTCCGAATTGGCAGATTTTGTAGACAAAACTATCATGCGACCCAACTTTGAATCTAAAAAGGATGATGTATATTATCGATTTGTATGTAAAGAATATACAAACAGGGAAGGCCAAATTTAATGATATAATGCAACACATAACTAAGAAACTAATAAATCGCCATGTCGGTTACGGCGTTAAACTATGATATATTTATTTGCTGTTTACACTCCCACAGTTTTTGTTTGAACATGTTATACGCCTTACGAATTTAAGAATTATTATTTCATATTTAAACGTGAATATGAGTAGTAAAAGAATGACCAACTTATTTTGTATGCTACAATAATATTTACTAATGTAGACCTAAACTGGAAAGCACCACGCATGTTACGTTTTTCAATGAGTGGTTCATATTTAATGCTGGCTAAGTTGCAAAAAACCACCCTGCTTTACACGTGTAGTATGCGCGTGTAAAGTGAAACTCATTCATTTCTTCACTAGAAAAATACACAGTTCAATCGCACTAATTTTTCTTTTGTAGTAAGTAACAATACGTCTTCATAAAAACAGCACTATAACTTCTGGTTGTCCACACATCTTTGTAACACGATGACACAAACAAACAGTAGCCTTCTTTGGAAAGCCTGCAACTTCTCAAATTCCCTACAAAACTAAAACCACTACTCATGTCGAAAGTTTTAAAGTAATTCAACGATTTCTTCCATACTAACTCTTTCAATATGCTGCTCCATCCATTTCAAAACACGTTTGTTTACGTTCGTGTTTCCCACAGTTACTAGTAGCACCTCTGGCGAGTCTCGCAGTAACTACTAGGCTCCGCCTCTTTTCAAGTCGTCCATTGAACAGTAGTGTGTGTGCCTACTATATGTGATCAAGAGAAGATGAGAGAGTACTCTACCAAAAAATTAGGACAACCTAACAACGGCATAAATTTGCAACAAGACTTTAGAAAGTTAAATATTCAGTATTTCAAACTGCAATATTGGTATTAATTTATGGATTATGGAATCATTTTGTTCCACATATCTACAGTTAATTTTCCGCAACTAGTTTCAAACATTTTCACAAATTAAGATAAGGGATTGTTTACAGGAAGCAGACCTGTGAAAACCCTCTAAACTTTTCAATACTCCTCCCAGACCTTGTTAGCTCACCAACAGCAGCACACGTACTGAGCAAGCATTATGCCCCATCTACACCTTGTGCTTTCTCTGTCCGCAGATTCTTACAACTTTTATTCCTGAAATAATGTTCTACATTGTTTTCCTTAATTTTGTACAGTTTCATTAAGTTTTACAGCCTTAAACTATTTCATATAACACAATAGCAACTATCTTCCACCTGCATCAGCTATCTAGTAAAAATATTTTAAAAATCACACTATTACATTAATTACATATGAAACTTTACAAACGCGATGACACCTATGATGCAGTTAAATTTTTCACATACACAGTACGACCTCTTTTATGCCCCCCCTCCCCACATTTGGTGGTCCCATTTACTGCTTTTACATTATAAAATTCCCTCTTCTTTACAGTTTCCTTGAGAAGTGCAAAAAAGGAGTTTCTCTGTATATATTCTTAACTGAAAGAAAATATCTGCATACCTTTGCAGTCTCGTTGCTGCCTGAGCAAGCCAAGGTTGCACACACTTCACTATTTCCTGCTTGTCTGCATTTTGAAATGTATTTCTTAAGAGTAAGTTAGTCAAATGAAATATGAGTAGTACGGTATTGCTACAGAATGTTTGAAACAGATTTACCCAACTTTTCTAGGTTTATCATAAAAAAATTAGAATTACTGGCCTCTAGTCATGAAACTAAAAATATTTAATTTAAGTAATACTAAGTTGCAAAATAAAAAAAGGACGTGTCAACCTCTCACTGAATGAGACTCTCGGACTGTGAATATGGGAAGGTAGCCCAAAACTTCCAGAGCACTACAGTCAATGTCTTAGATTTCTCATGAATTTCCTGTGCAAATTATAATTTTGATTTATTTATAATCACAGAAAAACTTTGTTCCAGTGATTATCACCAACTAAACTACTCGCCAATAGCCACACACTATCAGACTCGTATATTTGAAACAATTTAAGATATTGAAATACTGAAAAGGATATCTTGAAAACTTTCTTTCCAGTTAATTTTTTCGTCGGGTGCCTTTTTTTGCAAGGTTGAAATATTACATAGCTGAGTTTTTACATAAAAATTTTGTCACTCAAATTCTCTTTGCAGTGTATTTTTTCTGTGCAATGTATTGTTTGTAATAGATGCTTCGTTAAATCAAATGTACTGATTTTACCTCCCCCTTTTATTTGTTAATAAACCTTGTTTTAAGTTAAAACAAATTGTGTTACCTAGTTTGCAAACTAATGGCTTTATTTCATTAAATACAAACCAAAAATGCAGAAAGCCAAAGCTCTGCTAATGAAATGATACACATTACGGTCATAAATATGACTGAAGTTGGTGATTAAAGATACATATGCAATATTTGCAAAATGTTTAGTTAGTTTTGTTTAGGATGAAATTATATAAACCAATCACCTTGCTTTGAGAAAAAAAGTGATTGCAGCATTCATTTTTAATATTAACGACTGTGAAATTTATTCAGTTTATGGAAAACATTTGGAACAGAATACTTATTTATATCAATAAGCAAGTTAGCGAATAGAAATTTGTAAAGTGAGCATACAGGTGTCAAATTTCAACACCACGCACTAAATGAGACTAATGACAATTACTTTTCCCAATTTGCTTACACATTTAATCAATTAAAAACAATTTATACTAAAATTAATTTATTGTTAAGGCTGCAGTGTTTTATACAAAGATTGATTTTAAGCATGCTCACTCTACCAGACAACTTTATATCCAGCAGACACAGAAAACAAAGGGAATGGCAGGCAAGCAGACAGTGACTTCATGCTACTTCATCACATGGTTCTACTGCGGACGGTCTTAAGAGACAAAACAGTGAAGGGAAAGGACACAAAACAATAGAGAGACCCATTTTAGAGTATACTGCAGTAGTCTGGGACCCGTACTTACGAGGGGAAGTAGTGGGGATAGAGAAGGTGCAGAGGACAGCTAGGTGGGTCACAAATAAGTGGAGGACACAGGAGGAGAGAGAAGAGGAACTCTAGCCATCAGTAAGGGCTGGGGTGGGGCACACTGCAGGAGAGGAGGAGAGTCGAGCAACTGGTGAGGATGTTCAAGGTGGTGAGAGGGGTGGGAGAGTGAACACAACTGAGAAACAAGATACAAAGAGGTTTACTCAGGGGAACGGGAGATCATGAGTGGAAAATACAGAGGGTTAGTAACAGGACAGAGAGGAAAAAATACTATGATAGTAAGAATGATAAAAGAATGGAACGAGTTAAGGAGGGAAGTGATCAAGGTGACAGGAGAAGGGAGTTTCAAAAAAAGTTTAATGGAGTCGAGAAATTGAAAAGAGGTGGAGTAAGCCCTTTCCACAGGTCTGAAGCCTAGTTGTAAGAAAAAAAAATAATAATACAAAAATTAAAAAAAAAAAAAAAACACACTGTTTTTAATAAACAGAGTTTCAAACTGATTTTAACATGCACTTTAAGACGGTGTGGTCGATAATATTTCCTCGTGCGCAAGGTTTTGTGGTGGTTCATATACTTGTCGTAGGATAGCGCTACGTTCGGCTGTAGGCGTTGACTGATTGAACTTGTAACAAGAAGCAAACAGAGTGGTGTTCCGGCACAAAAGAATGCCTCCAGGCATGTGGCACGTTTGTGTGTGAGTCAGAGATTGTTTCTCTTCGACTAGCTATAACAGTAAATCGTATTATGTACAAGGCCTGGCTTGCTTTTATACGACTGAACCACACTCTAAGCCCAATAACTCAAATCAGGGACCGATTTGTCTGATGGTGTGAAAAAAATAATGGGGGAGGAATTCAGAATGCAACTGCGGGGAAGTGTATATAGCACATTCAATCTTTATTTTTCCCACAATGTTTTTACCATCTTAGGAGCTTGACATAAAGAAATAGTACAATTTGTTATGTACGATATATATATACATATATATATATATATTAGAACACAAATATCATATGTTATCAGGTTAATAAATTATCGAGGCTAACGTGAAACCCCATTTTGATCATTTCCTCCCTTTTAGTCGTCAAATTTCCTTTTCTGTTTTAAACAAACGCGAACGTATACAAGGAACAAAACAAAGACAAGCGGTAAGACAAAATTATGCTAGCATTAATATTTGTATATCAGCACCTAAATAAAGAAAATACAATAATTAACACGTTATGTGTCTTTATTCAAATAATGTCACTATTTACTTTTCTAATTAATCTTCTTATACATAAAAATCTCTGTGTGTACGTATGTTACCTACGGACTCCAAAACGGCTGGAGCAATTTTGATGAAATTTTCAGGCAATCTTCAATTAGCCCAGCGGGCGATCCTGTGAAGTTTGGTAGCGATCAGATCAACAGAAATGTTTTTTTTTTATTTTTATTTTTGCCAATTTTGTGTCATTTTCACTACAAACTAATTAATAATAATTAATAAATATAATAATTAAGTAGGATAGAAGCTTGGAACTGTGCGGCATGTCATTGTATAGTCTTCAATACTTGGCTATAGATAATTAGAGCTACCCGGGTCGCTAGTTTTTTTTATAAAAGAAGTAAGTCTGTAATTATAATAAGTCACAACATTATATATCAACTGAACTAGACGTATGCGCTGATCATATTTTATCCTAAATTATTTAAAATCGTAGCCTGTTTGTGTAACCTTTCAATTTAGTCAACTATTCCTCATATAGACCTATATCAGTAACAAGTAATTTTTTTTCGTCTTAGGAAATTGTGAGTTTAACGCATGCTGACATCACATACTCTTACATGTAACCATTCAGTATAATCTCATAATATATCATTTGATTACAAGCACAGTGAGATAATCACGTTCACCAACAAGACACATGTAATTACTACTAGGTACAATGAATAATACTTACAGTAAATAGGTTGGAAGAAAAGTAAATAAAAATTCCTATTTATTTGCCATTAATAATACGCACCAATCATTGCTTAACACATAAAAACAGGTTCTTATAAAATGTAAGAATACGTAAGTACACAAACACGTAGTTTCATTACATCATTCTGCCACTGTATTCCACACACACTCATTACACTGGCTTTACTAGATGCGCTTCCTCAAGATTTCTGTATGCGGCTGTCTAATTTTAGAGTCGATTGAAAAGTGGTGTAGTTAAAGTTCAGTCCATTACTCTTTCAAGTACTGGTGGCAGACTTCCTACTGTCGCCTCTAATCGCGACTTTCACCATAATAATTCATACGAATATAATTTTATTGCGCAGTTGTAACTATGTCTAGATGCTAGCCCTCCGATGTGTCTAGAAGGATAAAGTAACTAAGCTATCGTGAGTGAGTGAGATATTTTTGGTCAGCGTTCAACATCGAGGTCTTCAACGCTGGTCCCCACATGATGTGAGTATGGAGCAGCGCCGGAATGAAAGGGTGGGGGAAACGGAAGATCCCCGTGAAAACCCGCTGACCAGCGGCATCGTCCGGCACAATTCCTACATGCAAAAATCCAGGGACCGACCGACCGAACCCAGATCGCCTTCGTGGAAGGTGATAGGTCTGACGTCTCGACCACTGCGGCCCCTTTACTAAGCCGTCGTCGTCAGCAGTCAACAGCCCTGACTTATTAACGCTTAAAAATCCTGAATCCCGTTGGTATATCGAAAAATAACTTTTACACATAGCACTTGGTCCCTCCACCCAGCATCCCTGCCGACCGACTTCTCTCTTCCGCGTTCTGTCTCACACACCAAAACCCGGCCACTGCTTTTCCAATCCTTGGTTGTTTGGCCAATGAGAGAGAGGCATCTCTAGAACAGCCCTGCCTTTTGAAGACAGAAGTCATCCAACATTGCCGGTTTTATTTCTACATAAATTATTACAATTGTTAATTCAGAACTGACAATAATTTTCTATTGTTTCACTGGGTATACTGCTAGAATTAACTATGCTAAATACAATTACCATTTTTATTTTATTATGTGAGGCTAACTCCTATAGGTTGGCTCTTCCCCCTCCCAGCGCTAGTCATGCGATTCCAATTCGATATAATTTGATATAAACCAAGCTTTTCAATTATAAAAATTATCTACTTAGGACTACTTTCTATTCTTCCACCCTTTGAGAGTGCTCTTCCTTTGTTTCTTTTCCGCCAAGTAGAAGTAAGAAATAATTGCTGCTCTTCTTAAAGCGCGTTTTATTGCCACCCATTGCAGCATTTTCTTCCGATTTCGGAGCAGTGATCTTCTATAAAGTAAACATAGACGACCATTAACTTGGGCTCTGTAAAGATTAGGTATATGCTCGTCCGCCATTTATGGTCGGTCCGCAGCTAACCCAAGCGAATACACTCTACAAGCATGTAGGAAACGATCAAACTAAACTCGTCTACCAAAAACCTAAGACTTAAAATTTTTTACAATGTAATTATAGACTATCCTGCCAATGATGGTATCTGAAATTTTTGAGTCATGTAGAACACAGAATATTTTCGCCGTCGCCGCGGGCTATTTATAATCAGCATGGACTACACACCAGATTCTCCTAACTCACTCTTAGTCACCTATGGCTTGTAGTTGCCAGTGCGACGAGCAGAAGTTATACTTACCAAAAAGTCGGTCAAGTTACAAGTGTTCCTGTCTCCGTCGTGTATAGAATAGTATTGTGAGTGATTTAGTGGCCTTGCCCTGCTTGCTTACGTTTAAAACTTACAATGGCCTGATGCCCAGCACCAAATTGTACACATAGCACGGCTGCTGGGCTTTCTATGATTAAATTCATGCCTAATAGTGCATGAAAAGGTATTTGGTTGCAAATTTGCAGACGTGTTATTGAATGTGTTTCGAAACTCGGTACAGACCATAATTCTTTTTATTTATTTTTTACCAATACGACAATGCAATATATGGGTTGACGTTACTTTGCTAAAATTAACGTTTGATATTACAAGTCGCATGTGGCCTATTTACATACATTGGTGGTGAATCAGGGGCACAAAAACTCAAATTCTCAGGGGTGGACAAACATAATAATTGCTTTCATATAATATTTTTGAATTAGATATTATATTGTTCTACAATAAAGCAGCACATTTTAAAATTATTGCATTGTGACAGATAGGTTGTGCAAAAATTGCCCCTGTTTCAAAGATTCATAAAAAAATGTCTGAACAAACCTAACCACAACTTGATAAATCTGATTTTACAATGCAAAGTATTTTACAAAAAGGACAGAGAATTCTTACTGCATAATGACGTAAATTTGTTAATCGAAAATTGTACATTTAGTACAAGTAACTGTTCAAAATTGCTGAAATTTAAAACAAAAAAAATACTTTATTTTTATAGAATTGCACCAAAAAAATGCATGTCACTTGGCACTTCACCTTCAAAATAAAGAGAGATGTAAATTTTGTATCTTTCAAAATGTGGAATATTCCTGTTAAAAGTTTTGCAGGTAACAAGAAAATGTGCTTACTTTTTTTGACATGAAATTCGCGTACCTTTCAATTAATTGTACTGTCAGTACGTAACATTATCATTTAGAAAAACCTATAAAATTAAATGAAAGATATATTTGGAAGACAAAATACCGTAAGATTGTGTTTTTTTTTTACATTCGGTATTTTGAAACATAATATTTTGAACACAATATTCCACACTGTATGAATAAGTTATTTGTATAGTTCGGGTGTATATGTAAAATAGATCACTAAGAATCAGTGTAAATTTTGGTACTAGTACCCAATGTGATGTAAAAAGAAATTTGGTGAAACATCACCAATAAATTTAGATTTTAATGTAATGTGTAATCTTAATACATAAAATGAAGTGTCCTGACACACTCACTCACTCATCAACGCACAGCCCAAACCGCTGGACATAGAACCATGACATTCTGAGGGAAGCTTCCCCTTGCCCCAAGGCACCAACTAAGGAAGGATTTTTTAAAATTCAATAATTAAGGGGGTGAAAAGGAGTGAAATGTGTTTTAAAGGAATCCTTGATATCTCATTAACTGAGAATGCTATCATAAATTTTTTAACTTCATAATATTGCCCAAAGAAATGCATATTCGCAAATTTTTCGATTTTGCGAAATTCAAAAATTAAGGGGGTGATGAGCCGTAAAATGTGTTTTTCATTAATCCGTGATTGATTCCTCCTAAACCATTTCAGATAGTGAGGTGATTTTTTTTTAAACTATGCTTAAGTAAATATCTAAAAAGTATTTTTACAATTTTTCAGAATTGATCCTTGAAAGCTCTTAAAAAAATAAAACGTGTTTTTTAATTAATCCCACTTATCTCCTAAGCCAGTGGATATATTGAAATGATTTTTGCTTTAAAATAAATCTTATGTGAATATAAAAAAAGTAATTCCAGGATTTTTCGGAATTCGTCCTTGAAAGCTATTAAAAAAATAAAATGTGATTTCAAATAATCATCTGTACCGCTTATACCCGTTGAGATATCGAGATAATTGTTTGATAAGAATGAAGCTTATGAAAATATCTACAAATCAAATTCAGGTTCTTATGAAATTCAAAAATTAAGTCGGTGAAAAGCAGTAGGCCTAAAATGTTACAGTCTCTCGAAAAACGAGAATGATCACGGAGAAATAATTCAACAGTTGTTTCTTTTCGCCAACCTACTCGTAAATAAAACCTCTTTGGACTGTAGCCTGTACATACAAAAGAATTATCACGGCCTGCCTTTAACATTCACTCAGGTATTGTATAAAGTTTGTAGTGTGGGAGGGGTGGGGTTACGGGTTCGTATCCCGTACAAGACTTTGTTATGGGAATTACTATGACATCATACGAGCATATTGTGCGCGTTCTTTACACTGAGCTAAGACAGTATTATAGTTCACAGTTATTGAGTACGCTAGCTATTAAATGCCTTCAACACATATTTTATCCAGAGTTACTGCTTTCATTACATAATTTCCACGCGGGCAACGCCGCAGCCGGCCGGCTAGTATATAAATAAAAAAATGTTTTCTATAAGGAGAGAAGTTAATCATTAATCTAGTTCTCCATATTATGTACCTATAAGAAGTTTTAGGGAAACATGTTAACGTCTTAATTTTCAAAAGTAATAACATTTCCAATATGCAGATTGTATGTAGTTTTCGTATTAAGGGTTTCAGTAAATAAAAAAATAAAAAAAAAATACATTTACGAAACTTGTTTCTGTTTTAAAAGAAAAATTGGTATTTACAGTATAATAGGTATCAAGAAATTCTTATAAATACTAAGCCATTTTGTGCATTTAATTGGCCCATAATTTGTAAAGAAACTTACATGCATTTTGTGATGTAGCTCATTGGATTTCATACTGTTGAACAAAATGTATTGTTATCACTAATATTGCATACATTAAACGAATAATCACAGAAAATAAAAAAAAATAACATACTTGTTGAGACATAAGACACACGCCGTAGCCGTGTTTTAGAGTTTTGAACATCGTGACACGTTATACTGTTGTAATTGGCCATTTATCATGTTCTGTCTCACCGTTTTCTTAGTTTTTGTTTGAAACTATACAAAACACCGATTCCTTGTCCGTTAAAAAATTTAATATGCTATCATAATGTAACCAAATGTTTGTAGTGTCATTTTAAACAAAACATGTTTATGGACTCTTATTTCACTAGATGAATTCATATTAAACTTGTTATATGTGCGTAAATAATCAAGTAAAAACAAAAGTAAACGCCTCGTTCCGGCCTCAGCTTACTATATTTTGAGTACAGAAAAGAAACATGTCATTAAGTTTACTCCAGTGGTAAATCCATACACTGAAATATGTGTGAAAATAAATTCATTTTTGTTGTTTGATTCAATAATTAACAACATATATTTACAATTTGTGTGATTTTGCTGACAAAATGATAGCTTAAAATATGTTATATATAGACTCATGAACTGTACAACATGTGTTCTATTTGCTCTGCAACTTAAACAATAACAGCACCTAATTGAAACTAACAACAAAAATGCATTTATTTTATACTATTTAATTTTTTTAAATCATAAATTCAAAAATTATTAAATATTTCAAGATTACACAAAATCAAAATATTTTCAACAAATGAATAATACATATTACCATTATCAATTTTGTGTGGATGAAGGAGGGTGAAGGCTATATTGGGGTCACTGGTCTAGACAGTGCGTGTCTCAAATATTCTTCGTCTCCTACCCGCTGCCAAAATAACTGCGCATTGCAGATCTCTTCGAGAGTGTGGCATAAAAATTAAATCTAGTAGGGCATAGTAATTAAATATAAAGTCTTCCCTTTCTTTTGGTTGCTGGTGTCCCCCATCTATCTCCGATAACAAAAAAGTTTGTCTCATACTTTATTTTGCCCTGCATTTTCTAATGGACAGAACACAGGACATTACTTAAAAATTGTTTACACAGTTAAATTATTCACGCAAGGAAAATTAGCAAGTACCATTCTTTGCAGTCAACAATCACACTGTAAAATTTTGACGTCTTTTGACATGTGGTTTTCGATTTATGACGAGTGTAGTTTCAAACGCTTCCTGCGTGCTTGAAGCATGTATTTGCTGGCTGGCTGTGCGAACTGACCAAAAATTACATACGAGCATACCCAGTCTTTATCAGTGGCTATGTGATACTGTAATGAATACCTGCGCATGGAGAGTGAGCTATCTGTGGGCAGAAGCCTGAACTACACAGTCTCTAAACTACGTGAAAATCTTCTTAAACATCCAGTTACAACACTTGCAGCAGAAGAGATTTTGCATCTGTGGTTGCCTCTGCACGCATCCCAGAGTTTCTAAAGTCATCTACACAAATGTGTTGTAGATTGACATTTTTTTGTTTTTCGTTTTCGGTGAAAATTTTTTATTATTCGCCTACTAAACTTAGTCATTTTCAAGGTTACGTAATGAAGAAAATATAACATATTGAAATTTTGATCAATGGCAATCTAAAATCAAACCTTGCCCAATATATTAATATTACCCGATTTTCAATTTGTGTAACTGTTTGCACCGGATATCTTGCGCAGTGAACGTAGATTTCGTGGCTCGGAACCACATGTCCCACGCCCTCTTTAATTCTTATTGAAGGCCTCTTTTTCCTTGAAATGATAGGTGGGTTGCAATGGCATAGCTACCAACCTCGAGGAGTCTGAAAAAGTACACTTTCTTACTGTGTGTGGTAAATATCAAGAGTAACTACTCATGCGAAAATTAACAATAAAAACTACATAAATGTACTAATTACTATTTATTACGTTGAATAATAACAGTAATGGGGAACATGCACAATTTTTTAAATGTTTTAATTCGATTCCGCAGGCATTTTTTAGCAATAATCACATTTTACTTTTAATTTCTATGCGTTGATTCATGTGCAACAGGCGAAAAACGTAACGTAATTTAAAAAGCCCCCCCCCCCCAAACGCTCGACTTCAGCATGGCGCCCGCTGTGACGTCATCCGGCGAAACTCCAGCCCGCTTGCTGCCTACCGCCCATAGCAATTGTATGACAGAAAGTTAAAGTAATCTTGACTTGGCACAAAACGAAAGATGTTCACATCTTATGTAGCACGTAAGTGTTCTAATATGTACTTAAAAATAATCGGGAAGTTATTTATTCCTGAATGAAACCGTGAAAATTTTCGCAAAGCAGTGGATACAAATTATTCGGCACAACTGCGATTCATCACTACAATAATTTACATTTTTGTCTTCAATGCTTACACATAATATTTTGGACATAGATTCAACACATGATATTTCTACAAATAATTATTTTTGTGAAATGTAACCAGAGTGACCTAACTAAGCGCTATTCAAACTCGAGGCATTTAAGAGATACAAGTTAAACCCAAGCAGGTTACTTTTTATAAAAGCAGATAGTAACTCAGAAGAAAGCATAATAAATATACACAAATATTAATTTAAAGGCAACCATTAAAATATTAGTCAGAATAAATAACTGGCACACAGCATTCATGCATTATGTGAAGCCTTGCATAGTTCGAGGTCTACCGGTAGATAGCAGCAACGTGGAGGAACCCAAGTAGTTCCAGAAGTCACGGTAGGTAGCAAAACACAATAAAATTTATTAATTTTGTATCTAAACATTGTAAAGCCAAGCAGGTATTGTTTGCAATTCAGTTCCCATCAATATATACTACAAATGTGTACAGTTAGGAGATATTCCAGGTTTGAGTTAACGTTTGTAGTTAGTAAAAATATATTTTATAAAAATGAAAGCGTGGTTACGACCAATCACATAGCAACGAACCATTGCACTCCTCACATTTTTTTACGTTTATTATTTTATGTATCCTATTTCCAGATAAGGAAGGTAAGAGTAAGTCACAAATTTTATAAAAATAAGAATTATTTATTACGCGAGAGGCAAACAATCGAGCAGAATCGTCGTAAAAAAGAAGCTGTTCAGCTTTTGGAAGCATCTCACGAAAATGGTTTTCAGAGTAAAATCTTACGTGAATAGGCTAGTGATTATTTAAAATATTATTAACATGTTAAGTACGGTATCGAAGAACTACTAATATTTTAGTGTGAATCTCACGCTACAATCACATTTCACTTGATATTCTCTCAGGCGAGATCTGAGAAACAGTTAGGCTATAAATGCGGCCCTGAAATGGTACAAACCATTAGCTAAACGTATTTTGTTTGTGTTAAACGCATATTCTGTAGCACAATTCACCACCACGATAAATATCCACCATACTACACACTTAAAGGCTTCAACACGAACATGCGGCTGCAAGTAGTTTTCTAACTCCTAAAGTAATATACCGACACCATAAACAACGTAACTGGCCTTGCCTCGACTAGGAAAACGTGACTTCCAGCCAAGCGAATTCCGCCTAGTGACGTCAAGCCAATCACAGAGCGTTCTCATCCCGTTTGAAAATTGCTGAATTTCTTATATTTACGGAGACTTTATTTACATGGTAGATGTTGTTTTAAGTCTCGGCATTAAGTTTACATGTTATTTAGCAATAAATCTAAATGCTGGTAATGTTTTTAGTTAAATACCCGACGCACGCATGTTCCCCATTAGTAGTCGTGATTATTAATTATGCTTACTTTCTACCAATTCGATAGTGGGGAGAGCTATGAAGATTAGGGAAATTGTGGGGTAAAATACGTAAAAAGCGTGATACTTATTACATTAAGTACCCTAATTATGATTGATTTTACATAAATATAGCAAGAAAAAACAGCATGACTACTAATATTTCATTGCGTATTGAACGTGTGTGCAACATGGCGCCGACTTCAGTCAGTAGCACTCAGAATGTGAAGATATTACTAGATGATGTGGTATGTGTTCAAGAAAAGTAAGGAATGGTATTTATTGTAAGCAGTGTGCCTGCTGCTATCATTCTTCCAAATGTAGCAATGTTGAACAACAAAATATTCCTCAAGATAACTGGCTCTGTGCAAGGTGTGCTGGACAAGATGGCAACGTGGTTCATTTATGTGCTATCGATCAAGACATTGTACTGGTACCGGCCTCCACACCATGCTATATCAGGGTTCGATACATTAACGGGGTTCTTAACTGCTCACGGCTCTAACAGCTTCAGGGTAGGCACCAAAATCGTTTCTCGTTGTCGTGGGTCCGTGAAAAGGACGAAGAGCAGGAGGATGAATATAAAAAAAAGATTCACTTGATTTAGAGGTAGATAAACAATTTTACTGTGCCCCGAAATAACACATCA
>PNEQ01089305.1:0-38605 GCA_003012365.1 Medauroidea extradentata | reverse complement strand
GAAGTGGGACATCGAAACGGGCTTGCGTGCTTTGGGTCGGTTGCCTACTTTACAGGAGCAGAGGGCCTGAATCCAACCTACTTTTAAGGGTTAAGGAGGCCGTTCCGACCCTAAGTACCCTATCTCAAATTACTCCTCTACCCACCCCCTACACGACATTTAAGGCTGTAAAGGTTGAAAAAAAACACCCTGTATATATGTGATGGTGAATACTTGGCTAGATGTTATGTTTCAGCTGGAAACTTACTTACTTTCAAAATCATTGTATTTGACAACAGAGAGTTGTCGCATGCATGCACGATTCTACGGTCATTGACACACTGCCTGTCACAGTTGCCACCATGGGAACCAGGCACGCTGCTTGTGTAGTGCCATTTTCAAACACAAGTAGGTGTCACACAATTCATACTACATACATTAGACCACCAATTTTATAACCCTGGATTCAATGAAGTTAGAGATTTTTTGAATACTGTTTCAGGAACCCTAAAGAAAGTAACAACATTCTATGAAAAAATTATAGGAAATTATGACAGTTGTTACAAAGTACAGTATATTATTTAATTCATTGCACTAAAATATTAGTTGTAGAGTTGCAGTTATTACATTGCAAGTCACAACATTAAAAACAAAAGTGTGAAAATTCATTTTAAAAAATGTGGCAGAGGCAGTTTGAAAACAGAGCATCTTTGTCGGCCGTGCTACGAAGGCCTACTCTCTGCCAATAAAGCGTAAATGGAGGCTGTACCACAGTTGCATAATTCCGGGACATGCTCGTACACATTTAACTGTAGTACAACCTTCTTCTAGGCTGTTTATCCACGTCACAGTGTCTTATATCTCTCGCCTCGCACCGACAATGTTAACATTCTTAAACGATCCCTGTCAATAATAGTGAAAAATTATTTTTCTTTAATGGTTTAACACCTTATGTACCAAAAACAATTAACTTTATGCATAGTTTGCTTGAACTTGGGGTTACTGCAGTTCATAAAATGTACTTTTCACATTACTGGAAAGTACAATCGCACTGCTTATGTCAAACTTTGGAAGTAAATTAGTCGGTTTGTGTATTGTATACTCCCGGAACTCCTATTTATTCCCACGCAATATGGCTGTGAAAGCGATAACCTTTCAACCATTTATACATATAATTTTCTAAGATTTTAGGTAAAAACATCACAAAGTATTTTTTCACTTGTTAAACGTCAGTACATGCTGTAGTGGCACTATCTATCCGCCCTGAACTCTACTTCTTCCTACGTTCGCGTACAATCATTCCTAGTTTTCTGTACTAATTAACTTATCAAATGCAAGGGATTGTTTTGACAATACTTTAATATTGAAGTTACATAAAACAGTGTAATGAATAACTACATCTGCTTTTTCCTCCTTACTCTGGCGAATTTTTCACATAGTGGCGTTGTGCTGGCCGATAATGGATGCTTAGTAGATACGCCCCTACTACTTAACTAATTTTTGGTTACAACGGGAGGAAAAAGCTAACAATTTGACACACATTTTTGTTCTGAAGACTTTATTAATGTAAATTATTATTTCATTAATATATTGTCTTGGGCTTAAAAAATTAAAAACAGGCTTTGCACTCGCAAGAAGACACTCGGAACCTCTGTTTTCTAATTTCTTTGGAGGGGGGGGGGGAAGAAGACAAAAGTTAGTTATATCTACTGTCCGACGGTATGTTTTGAATCGGAAAAGTCTGGCTATTGATATAAATTTGTTTCAACTACCTCTTTTTTTTTCTGTTAAAACTCTATAGAAGTGGGGCTCTTCACTCATGAAAAGACACTCGGGAGCTCGGTTTTTTCTCTCTCTCTTTTTATTTTATATACAGTATATACACACACACACACGAGAGTGTGTCATATCTACTGTTCAGAGGAGCTTTTGATCGAAAGACGTCTCGCTATTGATATAAGTGTATATGTCTATTATTATTCTTCTTAATTTCTTGTAAAATGCTATGAAAATCAGAGCCTGACTTGAGGCACTTCACAGAGAAAACGCAATTTTAAAATTTGATGGTGGGGCCAGGACAATTTTACAAAGGTAACAATTTACAAATGTGGTGAGTGGAACCGTGGAGTTATAGCTCTTATAAATATACAAACTACATATTTACAATCCACAACATGTACTTGTGATAAAGAATTTATTTTCTTGTTTGCTGGGGATAGTGCTGTGCAAAGCCATATTAAGTGTAAGAAACATCAAGAAATGATAGTCGAAAAATTGCCATTCCATAGCTTATAAACTATTTTTTTTGTTGCTTTTTAACATTGACACACTTGAAACGTACTTGAGTTATTTTTCTAAATTGGAGTGCAAACAAAGTTATTAGTTAAAACCTTATAAATTTTTGTCTTGAAAAAAATTGGCTATCATGACGAAAACCATTTTAAACGAAGTGACCAAACAGAGTTAGTTGTGCTGTCTGCACTCGTTTAGGCCTAGAAAACAATTATTGTGAAAACTGTAGAAATAGGAAGCATAGCTTTAAACTGTTGTTCTCTTGCAAAATATTTTATAGTGTGGAATTATCCGTATTTTTCCTGCTACATAGTTATCAGAATGCATATAGATATTTTTGACATTTAATGCTCTAAATGTTAAATCTACTGCACCCTTTTACGTTATTAGATAATAAATTACTTCTACTGTATATATTGTTTTACATTTGTTAGATAATGTAATATGGCAGGTAATATGAAAGTAATTTATTATCTAATACAATAAAAAGATAAGAATGTATTGGTTTATGGACATATGGCATATGTCCACAAATCAATGCATTATTAACTCTCTTTGCAACAAACATGTAAAGATCTCACAGTAAAAAATATTATATTTAGAGCGTAAAGTGAAAAAATGTTGATATGCCGGTAGAAATGCTTGTACCAGGGAAAATATTGTAAATTAAAGATGGAAGTGCTGTACACCATTCCCCTTACCAATCATCTCTTCTCCCACTCGTGTAACTTTCCGTTCGCAGTAATTTTAGCCTGGTCATTCCATGTCAAATCAGCGCACACATTCTACCTTACCGCTTCTGATAAAAATTATTTTATTGTACCCATTAATTGCACGAAGAAAAATTTTTTTAAAATTTTCATTTACAAAAGTCTTGAATGTTTGATGCTGGAAATCTGAAACTGGGTTCATTTTAAAGCTTATTAAATGGGCTTTCATGTGACATGCAACACAGTGGCATTAAAAAAAAATATGTTTTACCATTTTACTGATTTTTAAATTTTGGTTTGCTTAAAAAGTGACAAATTTAAAAATTTTGAAAAATTCTCAAATGTAATTATTATTCTTATTTCACTCTCAAAATATCATTGTGGGATATCTATGGGGTTATGAGGCAAGACATTGTAGTGTGAATGGTTAGTTATTGTATTATGTACATTATATGCTTCAAAAGTTACAATTGTTGTTCATGATAAATAAATGATGTATTAATTAGTTCGCTAATAACCATTACATTTGGTGCAGAACTCCCAGTGATATAAGTTAGACAATCTGGAATTATGTGAAGTGTCTCCCTCAAACACTGTATTGTTGAAAGATTTCATTTACATTTTTAATTTCATTGTCGGGGAGATTGTATGTACATCCTGTTGGAGTCAGTGGGTTGACCTTGCACAGAAGGTCTACTGATGGTATCCACAGAACATCAGATGTTTTGGGATAGGAGAAAGATGGAGATGATCTTGCCGGGTGAAGAAATTTCAGTTTCACTTTGTCAGCCTCTTTATCTCTTGACAGAACATAAGCTAACCACCATCTGTTACAGAAGACAGCTACGACATAACCACTTGTATTTCTTCCAGAATCATTATGTTTTGAGATGTCACAGAAAAAGTGAGTCCAGTTTCAGCAATGAAAAAAATGTTTTGCCAAAACTTTCATTTTATCTTCTAATGGTAGAAAAGCACGTAGTTTCTGGGTACCTGGAATAGCTCGAGTACCTATATTTGAATCTATCGGTCAAAAATATTTCTGTTGTGATGTATTCTTGTGTAGCAAAGGTAAAGATATTACACACAATGTTAACTTTAGCCCAATCGTACAGTTTTCTTGGAGTAGTTATCTGATTGTCATATCGGTTTTGAAGGCTTGCACGTGCTGCCAACCTCTTGACTGTCCCTGCTAGACCATCACATGGTACTTTACCACGTGCGGTTGCTGAGAAATGCCATTCTGCTTGAATGCTCAAGTCCTCCTTCTGATGTCACAAATTAAGAGAATTCTGGTTTTTTTAAAAGTTACAAACAGCAAACTCTGAACCAGACAAATTTTCTTTTATGTAGTTCATGAATAGTGTTTGTTGTTTTGCGATGCAGTCATGACGAAATAAAACTGAAATTTTGTCACAAAAAGAGTTGACAATTCTGTAGAATTTTTCTGTAGTGTTTCCAAGTTGCACCTGTCAACAAAAATCCACTGACAGTAAGTGACTGTGTCAATTACTGTCTGTGCTCTAGCTCAAGTCCCTGAGGTATGTGCATTTTTCTTCGTAAACTTCATGTACACTACAGTAACACAGTATCAAATACGTCCTAACTTACGATGTTACTATGGCTAGCATGTTTGTCACATGTTACTGGGTCTCATTGTGTTATTTACACATTTACGGGAGAAAGACGTATACCTGCCAGGGATTCGGAGTTGGCGCGCGGACAGGTATTTTCAAGTTGCTATTTGAGAACTGCAGTTCCAGGACAGAAAACACATTCACCCAAATAGCAATCAGTGTTTCCTGGATTGCAAATTATCTTTGCCAAGCATTCTTTGTATGTTTTTATTTCTCAGTTGGTATGGTAATCTGGTGTTTTCTATAATCATTTTAATGTTCTGATGCATGGTACTCACACATACTGCATGCGTACCTCTCTGACCTGCTATGATACAGTTTTTTGACCTTAACTCTGCAAATTTTGAAAATCCAACTTTGTCTGGAAACTTTTCTTTGAACAAGATGTAAACCTCTTTCAGATCGCAGAGCAACAAATGTTTAGGCACATTAATTTTTTTCCCATTACAATCTTATTAGTGAAAGACAGTCTTTCATTCCTGGCATAGCTCTGCTGACTTCATCTCCTTCATAGAATTATATGATAGTTTCTGCTGCCTGAGCTGAAAAGCTTTTGCCAGGTTTGTGGTCTGGAGTTGATAAAATTCACTTTTCTTTCAAAAGTTTTCTGGCTTGAGAAACTATGTAACGGAATCTTTGAATTCCATCGTTGTTTTTCATAAACTCCACCTTTCCATAGGAAAAAGCAGTAGTGTCATAACTTTCGTTTTTCTGCTGTTACAACTCTTGTAATTAAGGTTACGTAAAACTGAATCATCCCCGGATTCCAGATCAGTATTGGAATCTTCTGCATTCACCAATATTTTTCTGTTAAATACTGTACTTATTGTCCTAACTTTTTCAGTTTAGCATTGTTTATACTGAACTTTCTTCTTGTTGATTGGAGATTCTCCGATTTCTTGAAGATAATTGTTTAAGGAAAAATCACATCTGTCCCAGAGTTTGAAGAATCTGCCAAGCTGGTGAGAGCATTAACATCTACGTTTAAACTGTCATTAACTTCATTAACAGTTTTCATTCGACCAAGTTTTTTCTACACACATCACAAACTTTAGCTGCAGTAGGCAGGTGAGAAAAATGTTCCATCATCCTTGCTGTTACTGTTCTTAGCCCTTTTTTAATATATAACAGTGGTTTGCCTTTTGCAGTGGGTTTCAGCAATATACACACCCTCCTATCACAGTTTTCCATCTTGGATTTAAACTAAGCTCGTAGGCATGGCCATAAAAATGCTAATGTAATAAGTTTTCAAAGACAATTAGTTCTGAGATCACCCAAAAATTACTATTGAAACATTATCTTCATCTTTCCAGTGTCATACAAAGCATCATCACACACACACACATACACACATTCACATACCATTCACCAAAGCGACCCGCATAAATTCTGCCAGCAGACTGAGTGAACTTGAAAGAAATGTACTGAGGTAATGATGCGGGCTAGCATGTGTGAGCCTGTCTGAACTGGCTCGTCTACAGAGTTACTTGAATAAAACAAGTCTGAACATGTTCTTCAGTTGCCGCAGTTTGAGATAGACCCTAAGTCTGTACCTGACCAAGAGTTGTAGCTCTATGATTTTATTCACAAGTGTCGTACACTGATTCAGTGCACATACACATGTAGTTTTAAATACATAGTCATAACTCCTAATCCCATCTAGATCCCAAAATTGTATTTAAGAATAATAACAGTAAACTCTCACAAATCCTGGGATCTCAGGGATTTGTGACCTTCGGATTTTTGAAATACTGTATTTTTACATAACAAAAATCTGCAAAACTAAAAAAGAAAGAAAAAAAAAAGTTTCTTGTACTGTAAATCTCAGATTTACGTCGTCCCGATTAACATCGTGGTTTCCAGGAACGTATCCCCGATGTAAGCTAACTGTTTGAAGTAAAATAATTTCTAAAAAAAACGGCACCTCAAACAAGTTTGGCAACACTGGCCGGCCAACTCTGGGCTGCGAGCCGTTAAGTCGTAAACAACTTGTCACTGTCACAGAGAAGCAGAAACAGCGGTTACTGTTTCCTTCTCCGCCCATGTGGCGGCGAAGTATACTATAGTGCACATAGCAATACCTTAAATTTTAAAATTCGTAAATTTTACTTACCAGCAATCATTGATTATTCCAAACAAGGCACGAAAAAAATAAACTTTTAACACTGCACAGATTAGTAATAGTTATACACTTTTACGTCAAATAGCTTGCACACACATTAAACTTGGGAAAAACACAAAAAGTAGACTAATTATTTCTAGAGTTGCAATTAACAGCACCCGAGGTTGAAGCAGTCGGCTCACTCTGTTGCTGTGTCGATAGTCCCTCCATATGAGTGCGGATATCTGACTGTTTGATGGCCTATCTTCTTTTGTGAAGGAAAGTAGAATGCAGATAGAGAGTAACAAGTCTTTTTTGCTTTCTGAAAATTTCATTAGCGTGTCCCAAGCAGCAGCGGCCGCACTCCACGTAACATCTACTTTGTCACTATTGTTATCTTAATCTCCACTACTTTCCGGTTCAGTGGGGGCGGAGGCTTGATTAATTGTTGCGTCTGTAATCTCCTCTGTCGTAACAATCATATAAATCGGAACGTCTTTGTCAACTTCTAGCCACTCATTTAGTTCAGTCGCAGACAGTTTGTTAATCTGATTTTGGGTGTCTGCGTATTCAACCATTTGTATTATTTCTGTGTATGTGTTGTCCGTGAGCTTCGTCTTGTCTTCGAACCCAAGGAAGTCGTCGTCATTGTCAGACGCATCTTTTGGTGTTGTTGGCCAAATATTTCGCCAAGCCTTGTGTACAGTTTCACTCTTCGCAGCACTCCATGCGCAGAAGACATTGAATATGGCATCTTTCAAGTTGTATTTCTATTGAAATTCAACTCATGAAGTCATAGCGTTTTCATGTTTTGGATAACACCCTGATCCGTTGGTTGGATCAAGCTAGTGACATTTGGTGGCAGGAACTGTACGGATATGTTGCCTTTCGTCAGTTCTTTGGCAAGTGGATTCGTGCGGCAGTTGTCCAACAGCAGCATGACCTTACTGTCTTCTGACATGCACTTTTAAGTTTTCTTGCATGCTTGGCACAAAAACATTATTGAACCATGCACCAAACAGTATTCATCCACGCACTTCCTTGAGCACGGTAATGGACAGGCAAATGTGTTATGTTTTTAAAACGCCTTGGTTTCGCAAACTTTCCGACCACAGTGAGTTTTACTCTGTATGTACCAGTAGCATTCGTACAGACATGAACTGTCACTCGTTCCTTCTTATGTTTAAAGCCAGGCACTGAAGTTTCATTGCCGCCAGCTAAAGTTGTGGTTGGCATAAATTTCCATAGCAGACCAGTTTCATCTGCATTGTATACTTGTTCAGCAGTCAATCCATTTTCGCTTGTTAAATTCACAAAACTGGCTCGAAATTTGTTAGCCGCATCTACATCAGCCGACTTCTGCTCTCCCGACACATCTAACTTTCTAATTCCATGCCTGTATTTAAATCTGGTTAACCAACCCTCTGAAAACACACATGGTTCTGTAAGCTTTATTTTTTCATAGAACTCTCTTCCTTTTTCAATTAAAGTAGGCCCTGATATTGCAGCACCTTCGGACAGATTTAACGAAAACCACTTTTACAGTGCACTGTCCAAATCATGAAGTTTGGCCGTTTGGAGTGTTTTCCGATTATGAAATCCTTTCTCTGACTCGCTGTTCGACATAAACATTTTAAGTTTGGCGCTACTCTTTTTAATGTTGTACACAGTTGTTTCGCTGATGCCATACTCTTCCTTGGTTGCAGAAACATTTACACCACGCTCCAATTTCTTGCAAATCTCAAACTTTTGTTTTAGTGTTAACGTTACTTGCTTCTTTTTTTCTTACCGGCACCATTCTCACAATCGACAACACTGACAAATACCGGGAGCAGTGTCTGAGCATGTATCAATTTGTTGTGTTCTGGGAAGACAAGTTGATCTTGGGCTTGCCACATCTGCTGCTACTAGTACCATTAGATGCTTGCTACTGTAGCAGTGCAGCACAGCTCAGCACAAACTCGAAGAAGCTGGGTGCAGTGCAGCACGTTGCAATAATTAAAACTGACATTGCTTTGAGAAAATCACGGATTTTTCAGTACCACGGATTCTCGAACCACGGACTGGCAAGAAATTACTGTATAAACAGCATTTAAGAATTTTTTGAAATTTTTAAATTTGTCACTTATTAAATTTTTTTGCATATTTTGATTATCATTTTCTAGTAAACTGTACAGTAGAAAAATTTTTTAAAATTTTTTTCTTCACACACTTAATTGATACTCACTATAAATAAAAAATAATTAACTTCCGAAATGGTGAGATAGAATTTTTATTAAAAGTGTACTGATTTGTCATGGAATGACCCAGTTGGGTATCAGAATTGTTTATATGGTTGTTCAAATATTCTGTATATCGAAAAGGAAATCGAAAGTACTTGCCTTTCCTTATCAGTTAGTAAGAGAGAGAGATTTGCTGAACGAGGGCCGCTTTAGTCAAGGTGTCTGTCCTCTTGCCTCCCATCTAGGCGATACGGGTTCGATTCCTTGCAGAATCAGAATATGCACGCTCAGTGGAATAAAGTTATCATAGATGTATACATATTTGTTCATGTGAATCGACTATGCTCACTTGGAGGCACATCTTGCAGTTTTAGACAAACAAGATGCTAATGTCATAAATCTTACTAATAGAAAATGTGTAGCAATTGATTCTGATGTAGAGCTTGTCACGATTAGATTGCAATATGGAGTTAATTGAACATGACTATTTTTTTCTGGTGCATCACTACCATTAGCCGTGTTTTTATTTTGTGTACACTGTTTCCACATAGCCAAATAGCTTTGGTCTTAAAATGTTTGCATATTGTATTACATTTGAATGCATAAGGACTCGCACACTGTACTGAATTTGTTCCATTATTAAGACCATTTAAGGTGTTGGAAAAAAAATTGTCTCTTGATCCCATTCTGATGCATCGTGAAGTATACACCATAACTTATTAAATAGGGAAATTTCATTCAAATTTTTATGATGAATACCTGGATGCCAACAAAAATTCTAAAGCTTAAAACTTTTCACTGTTGTAGTTTTTTTAAACATCAGGTGTGTTTCTTACTAAAAAAACCCTAAACATTTAAACTTTAGCTAGGAACTTTATTACAATATGTACTTTTTTTATTATTATGTAGGTTATATTTTAGGAAGGGGGGAGGGGGAGTGCAAATTGAAGTTAGCTGGTGACAAAATGAGAACGTTTTGAAATACAAAGCTATTCCATCAACTACTGTGCATGATGATTTTGTTCTCGGTATCAGCAATGTATTAGTTCAACAAAAACTCTACTATGTTTCTTCATTGCAGCAAACATTCATTGGACATGCACAATGAATAAATATTACTAAAATTAATAAAACCCCAAATATTGTGTATATGAACTTCCAAATGTAACATTTCAATATCTTACACAAATTACTTGCATAGGAGAACACACTAAATACTTGTTCAATCACTAAATGTACTAGTAAACATTCCCGACATTATTTATTTGGTTAGTGGAGTGTGCAACGTGTTGTAGACATAGTGTCAGTCATCTGACTTGAGAAGCATGCTGGGTGAAATATTGGTCAGCTGTGCTGGTAAGCTAGCGGCCTGCTCCAGTTGTTCACTCTCTCTCTCTCTCTCTCTCTCTCTCGAGAGAGAGAGAGAGAGAGAGAGAGAGACTGAGCTACAGAGTTCCTTCTTGTAAGTGCAGAATCATCATATCTGTCAACCTTTCAAAATGGAAATTAGTACAATGCCCTCTAAAGTTTCATTTTAGCATAAACTGAACGCAGCAATTTTTATGAAAAGTGGTACATATCAAGAATCACTACTCTTCATGTACTGACCAAACTATTGATTTTAGAGGTATAGTTTACTGGTAAAAAAAATTTCTACAGATGTTAGAAGTAGTCGTACATAAAGAAAATTGTAGTTTTCCAACTTCAAAATTTTCTATTTTTTGTTAGGTCAAGTCAGGTTACATTGGTTTGGTTGGGTTTCGTTAGGTTACCTACATCAGCACTTTGCACACTGGAAAAACTTTTTATTTTATTACTTTTGGCTTGAACTTCAGCCGCTTCATTGTTCTTGTGTATCAATAAACGTACATGCAGTTCCAAATCACTTCTTCCACCATGTACAATGTTTACCAGGGTTCAAACAGTCCTTAAATTAATTTTATTCTATGATCTGTCTGCATTCTGACTTTTGTGTTAAAGGTGTGGCAAGGTTGGCTGAAGGGGAAGAGGAGGCAGCCAATAAAAGTGTGGTACAATAGAAACATTGTTTATTTGTAAAACTGAACAGATTTTTTTAATATATTGATTACGGAAGTTTCTGTTAGAAAGTAATTTTAAATATTGACAGTTGGTACTATGTTTTTTGTATGTTGGTGTGCCTTTCTTCTGGTTATAGTTAGTTGGCTGTTTACCTTTTGTGAATTGTAAATGGGCTATAGTAATTTAATAAAGTCATGTAGCTGATATGGGAGAGCAGAGTTTCATTGTGTGCTACAAACACTGCAACAACAGGTTATGGATCCAGATGACGTGAAGTTTCGGCTGAATCACCTTATGAAGTGAAGAATAACTGATGCCAGTAAAAACGTCGTATCAGCTGCCCCCCCCCCCCCCAATAGAAAAGCTGAGTGGGTGGGAAAATTACAATGCGTGGAAGTTCCCGTTGTACAAGCTTACCTAGAAGATGTGGACTTATGGGAATGTGTGATAGATGAGTGCACAGACAAAAAAGAGAACACAAAGGCACAATCCACAATTATATTGCTTATGGAATTGGTAATTTATGTTCATGTACAACCGATCAAAATGGCAAAAGAGGCTCGGCATTTGATGACACAGGACTTACTAGACATGTAGGACTGTTACGAATACTCATAAAACTGTGAAACAGTCGAGGTGTTTGTGAACAAAGTAATAACTACTGCATACAAACTCAACAACATTGGTCTAGTGGTTAGTGATGAACGGACAGGAACCATCTTGTTGGCAGGGCTTCCAGATGAATACCAGCCTATGATAATGGATATTGAAAGCTCGGGGGTTAAAGTCACAGCAACAAAACTTCTTCAAGATAATTCTGTTGTAAAAATGGACAATGAAAAAAGGGTTGCAGCCATGTACGGTTATGGTAATGGGCTCAGGTTCAAGTCATGGACACAAGTCTGTGAATTATAGTTCTACTAATGGTAGCAGTTTCTCAAATAGCAAGGGCTTTTCTGTAGACACCAGAAATAAAGGCCCTCGGTACTACATATGTAATGATCATGGCCATTTTGTTAAGTACTGAAACAAAACCTACCCTACCCAACCAAGTCCCGACAAACAGAATGACACAGTTGAGAGGAATTTATTCACAGCTCTTTCAGTCCAAGAATCAGCAAGCAAAATGGATTGGTTTCTTGATTCTGGTTGCTCCGTACACTTAAGGGCGCCGTCTACCCGCGCGTGAGAGGCTCAAAAGCGACTGAGCTGTAAGGTCGACCTTGAAGCGCGCATCATATGCCGCGTCACCTCAACGAGCCAAGCGCTGAACTAGCGTGCAAGGTTCCCACCGAACGGTTTTTACTATGGGACTTTAAGCAGTGACCATATAATTTTTATCTTACGCGATGAAAGGGAGAGAGTCGCTCTACAGGTCTATAATATTCAGAATATCGTGAAAATTATTACTCTTACATAAAAATCAGCGGCAAAAGTCCCGATTCGGTCACTTTCACACTCAAAAAAATACTTGTTAGGAACGATAACAGTTCATGGCAAAATTATATACCTGTACTAAGATCCTTAAATGCTTTTCGTAGCCTAACCGCATGACGAAATGTTGAATGGTTTTCGAATGAAATCAGGATTGTTAAAGGTCTGCGCGCCTCTTCAAGATTCTAGTAGACGGCGCCCTTAACAATGAATCAGAACATGTTGATGAATGAAAGACAGTCAGCAACACTGACAATAGCCACAGAAAACAATGAAAAAATTACTACAAATTGTGTTGGTGATGTTCACCTAGGTAACAACGTAGATGTCAGTGTAAGAAATGTTTACTATGTCCCTGAACTTAATATTAATTTGTTGTCTGTGAGTCAAATAGTAAACAAAGGAAATAAAGTAGTTTTTTACTCTGGTGGTGCTCGAGTAATAAATCCAGAGAATCAAGTGATCGCATCAGCTTCATTAGAAAACAATCTTTTCAAGTTGAACACAACCTTTGTTAGGCTCAACACTGATACTGCCTTGTTGTGTTTCGACTCTGAATACCTTTGGCACAGGAGAATGGGATATATTAATTTTTACAATCTCAACAAGTTTAAGAAGGGCCTTGTATATGGTGTTGATTTCTTAGAGCAAAACAGACTAGGATTTGTCTGTGAGGTTTGTGCAACTGGGAAAGGCCACAGGTTGCTTTTTGATGCTAGTGAGCATAAATAAAGTAAAAACTTGGAACAAATTTTTTCAGATTTGTGTGGACCACTAGACAGTTCACTCGCAAGGTCAAGATACATGCTGAACTTTCTAGATGACTATAGTCACAAGGCCTTCTGTTACTTTGTGAAGAGCAAAGACCAAGTTCTAGTATGCTTTGAAGACTTCAAGACATGCAGAGAATGCAACAGGTGAAAAAATTAACACGACAGATAATGGTAGGGAGTACTGTTCCAAAATGTTTTTGAATTTTCTTCGATCTGCTGTAATAGAACACCAAACTACAGCCCCATACACCTCCTGAGCAGAATGGTAAAGCTGAACGTCTCAACAGATCTGTTTTAGAATGTACAAGATTGAGTCAGAGTTACCTGTGGTGTTGGGCAGAAGCTGCCCATACAGCAGTTTATTTTTTAAATCAATCACCTAGCAGATGTGTAAACAGAACACCTGAAGAAATCTGGTCAGGAAGAAAACCTACTGTTAAAAATGTGTGAGTGTTTGGATGTAAAGCCTATATGCATGTCCCAGACCAGAAGCGCAAGAAACTAGACCTCAAGTCAAGACTCTGCGTGTTTGAAGGCTACAGCCTGAGCTCTAAAGCATATCGTCTCTACGATCACAACAAAGAGTGTGTACTTTTTATCAAGAGATGTCACATTTTCTAAAAATGAAATGGGGTCCTCATTAGTCAAGAAGCCCGGTGCCTAGAAGGCTGTACTACAGCTAAACGAGCATATGCGCATGTGCCGGAATGATGCGTCTATAATACAGCCTCCATTAAGGTCTTAATACATTGTAGTGGCAGAGGGAATAGGCCGGCCGGCAGACTGACTGGGCGCAGTTGTGCGGTTTTCAAACTGTCAATAATAAATTTAATAGATTTTCAACCTTATTGTGACTTGCCAAGTAATAAATGCAATTCATATTTTAGCACCATAAATTAGATAATATATTTTAAAATCACTGTCAATGTAATTCCTTAGAATTTTATTTTTTAAAGGTTCCTGAAAGTGTATTTGTAAAATCGCTGCCTTAGTTAAATCCGGGGTTTGTAAAATTGAGGGTCAAGTGTACTTATGGAATTTAGCAGAAATAACAGATACTTTTACGTAAATTAATAAATGCTGATTGTAATGGGAAGAAAAACCTCAATTCTAAAAAGGATGCTAACCTCAAAAATAAAAACATATTTTCCTGAAGTACATAAAATACAATATTGTCTTATTCTTAGGTGAATATGGCAGAAGTTTTTTTTTTTTAGAGTATCACACACATTTCAAATAAATACCAATACAACCACTTGGAACCGTGACAAATAAAAACAATTAAAAATGTGTATAAAGGACACAAAACTAAATTTGGTACAGTATTTACAAAGAAATGATCTTTGAAAGAACTGTAGAAAGAAAGTAGCATTTTATTCCTCATATTTTTTATGTAGATGGTTCATGATAAAGTGGCCATTTTTTAAAACCATTCTTAACCTATAATTTTAGCTCTATGTCTTTCAGCTACATTTTTATACAATGTGAAGTGAGCAGGAACTTCCGCTATCTAATTTAAATTTATGTATAAACTGTATATTTTTATTATTTCAATTTAATTCTTCAATTAATTAAGAATTATGTGCATTATTCAGTATTGCTTCATCTGGTGTTTGGGATGATGCAACATGATTCAATACCTTAGTAAATGGTATGGTGACTTAAATTTAGTTTTCATAATTTTGATACAAAATACAGTCGGGAATCTTAGAGTAGAATCTATTGTTTAGTTTCAAATTGACAACAGTAGAATTTTATTTATTCTTGTTGAAGTAACTTTTTCTTGTATCGTTCTTGTGCTTAAAGAGTTTTGGCAGTTTTTACTTGTAATTTTCCTGGTGGAGTGAGTAACTTCTGGTTGCAATCTTCTCCAGGTTGTAGGATTTCTGTCGCCAACACTGTAGTAGGATCATCTGCTTCAATGAATTTCTCTGTAATGCAGGTTATTGACGCACTTGGGTCAGCTTTCACCTTTGTCTGCTTAGAGTATTGCACCATATAAATAGTCTTTCCCATTTGCAATTTTTGTCCCCAATTATAAGTTTTTGGTTTATTTTCTGTGTTATTTCATTGTAAAATTCATAAATGTAATAGTTAATACCCTTTTATATGATTTTAAAGTATATTTGTTAGTTTTCAATAGTTTGGATCATGTTGTATCACTCCGCTGAAGTGTGTTTTTTAACAAACATGTCCTTTGCTGTGGTTACCAGTAGTGATCGAGCATGAGCACCAGAAGTTGGTGGCAGCCACAGGGCATATTCGGGCGTGAGCACCCGTTGTATTCAGTCAAGCAATAGAGTGGTGGGTTTAAAATAGTGCAGTTGGTCGGGCTCGACTAGCAACTTTTTGTTTGCAGCACTGTGGTTGTTGACATATACAAGCTTCGGAGTCTAATTGCCGATGCGGAGTAAAAACAGGACATGGGAGTGAGTAGTGCAGCCACAGCATAATTTCTTGTTGCGACAGAACTACCGGATTGAATTTTGAAACATTTTATGCCATCAACGATATTTGTACATCTTGAGTGATGACGTATTTTTTAAACTAAAATGGCCTTAGCTGGGATGTTTGTTGACCCACACGAAAAGCCAGTTGCAGCACATGCTGCATCACATAACTCCAGTTTTGACTCTTGCTACACCACCAGAGTGGTGAGGCCTCTACCTCAGCAGAACAGACGCTGGGAACTGGCTCACCAATACATTACCAAATCCAGACAGCCACCTGACCTCAACATCAGGTAACCTCTCTTCCCTCTTTCAAACTTCCCGCCACACCTAGTGTTTCCTCTGGCCGCTAGGTGCACTGATTACCAACCTCCACTGAACAATAGGCATTAGTGTGCCTCCACTCACCGCCTGAAGAAGCCGGCCTGGCCGGCGAAATGTCGAAAGCCTCTGCACTTCCGCGGAAAATGTGTTCATCCTTTCATGTGAGTGTCCTATCACTGAGTACTACACTGTAAGTACTTGTGCACCGTATTGTAATAGTATTATGTAATCAGTAAACCTAGTAGCCTCTTCCCGCCATATCATTATTAATGGTAAATAAAGTTCAGCATGAGCAAAACCTTTTTCTTTTGGTAAACATACCCGCATAGTACTCCACTCCTCAAAACCTTGGAACATAACCTTAAACTTTCGACTGCCATTGACATGTCGAAAGCACCACAGCATAGAGACACACAACAAGCAACATCAATAACTAAGTACTGTACATTAAATCAATTGCATAACTACTCTAATTTGTTCATGTTAAAAAGCATATGAAGTGTTGTGTAAATTACACATTACATAGTATATTACTAACAAAAAATATTTTGTAGTCAACCACAATCACCATCCCCCTCCCTCCAAAACCCACAAATGTAACACACATTTTTCGCAACTTTGTAACACACAAAGAAGTTAACAATATACACTACTTCTGCTTTATTTAAATATAATA
The DNA here is from genome assembly GCA_003012365.1 of Medauroidea extradentata. Taxonomy (NCBI): domain Eukaryota; kingdom Metazoa; phylum Arthropoda; class Insecta; order Phasmatodea; family Phasmatidae; genus Medauroidea; species Medauroidea extradentata. Next base: position 21,967 of record PNEQ01089305.1, on the reverse strand, counting down.
ATATTCATTTAGCTTCAAGTCAGCACAGATCACTATTGATTCATAAACCAGACACCCAGAAATGAGCTCTACTGACAGAGTAACAAACAAAAACACTTATGACCGAATTTCCCCACGATAACTTTGCAGCAGTATTATTTTACACTTTTAATAATTTTAACTAAAAAAAATTACATAGTAAAAGCAATGTAGTTCTCGTATATTATCTTGGTATAATCAGGCCCTGTCATAATTTAAACGTTTTGTTTATCCTTCTACTGTGTCAGAGCCCTGGTTGCTATATAGCTTTATTTGTCTTCAAATTGCACTATTTCAATGCCTGAACAACTCATCACAATCCTGTGAAATTTTGAACTGTATCAGCATATGGGTGAAAGATTATAAAAAAATAGCTACATATATAATCTGCTTTCATGTGGTAAATTAAAAATCTCTGTGAGGGTTTAACAGACATACTTTGTTATGAAAAATACTCACAATGAAGTGCGTAAATGTCTGTATTGCAATGTAGCAGTGTTCTCACTACCACCAAATCGAGAAAATTTTGAATCCCATAAAGAAAAACCTACTGTATCAAAATAAGCAGAAACCTAACCACACCATGTAAGCACTCCAATAGCACAGAATAAATTAGTTGTAACAGAAGTGAAAAAAAATGTGGTTTTAGTTGTACTCGTTTTCTTTTTGGATTCGCATGGTGTCGCAGTTTGTAAATGTATGGCTACAATAGAGTTTAGTAGGCTCTATTTTATACAGTTTTTTTACCGACATAAAGGACGACCCCGTATATAAGACGAGTCATGTTTTTGAAGATACAAAATGTAAAAAAAAATTAATAAAATTTATCTCACCAGAAACATAAATGTTTATTTGAAATATTTTTAATACTTTAATTTCCGGTGTATAAAAATCATAGGAGCCGCAGAAACCAACAACATGAACTACTACTGCCCTTCAGGTGCCCAAGAGCCTAGAAAATGCACGGCTACAGTACATGTGGCCGGCGACATCGTCAGATGCTGACGCCATGGTGCGCTACTTGGCAACACCGGACTGAAAGCCCGCTAGGCACTACATGGCAACTCCGGGCTGCAACAGCTCCTTGTAAGGTCATATGTCTGTGCACTGTTGTCGCCTGCCAGCCAAGCACTAGACACGCGACTGCATGGCATTGTATCTAGATCCTTGTTTTCTCTGTCCGACAGTTACATAATGGCGAGAAAAAGGATCTAGGCATGCATAAATAAAACGGTCATCAAAAGTTTGTTACTGTAATTTGATGGGAAAATAGAGCACGTGTTTTGATTTGGCTTAACCTTCAAACAGTTTTTAGGCTATCAAAAATTTTCACACCTTCATATAAGACGAGTAACAAATTTTGAAGAGCAATAATATGTAAAACTAGTTTTCTTATATGCTGGAAAATATGGTAATATGAGAGGAAGTAACATCATTTGTGCAATTTCTAAACAGAAATTGATGTACAAACCAATTACAGTACTTTTCTAAATATCGTTGCACCATAATGTTTTGTTTACGTTTCCGCATCAGAGATGTTGAGTAGATTCAATAACAACGCTCGAAGTCGAGAAAAATGGCCGCCGCAATAATAGACTGTAGTTAGTACCAGTAGAATCAGTTGGAATTGTCACTAGCAGCACTGCAAAGAAAGTGCGACACAAGCGCTAGTAGTTTTACGATCTGTCATCTAGTGTATTTGTCTTGTTCGCTGCCATAGAAGTTTGTGGTCTCGCTCAGCTAAATGTAGCTCGTCTGTGACGTTACAAAAACAATATAAACAACGCAACAGTAATGTGCGGGCGTGGTATGTGAAGCAACGGCTAAATTATAAAAATTAAAGATTTTTACTGTGGGAAAAATAGTGCTGATCACGGAATTGTTCTCGCTAAGTGTGGATATTTCAGTATGCACAAAACTAGGTTGCCGATTGTAGCTAACCTAACCTCAACCATTTTAAATACAAATTTGTTGTTTTGCTTCTAGCGGCAATATTTCTACAGGAAAATATTGACAAACTTTATGATATGTAAGGTAAGTTCTGTAAAGTTTAAGAGTCAAAAATTACCACACAAATATTTCTTTCACAATGGTCGCTCCCATAATTTTTTGCACTAAATCTGGCATAAAATATGTGACGATTACGTGATAAAACACAGAAATGTCCCAAACACATCTTTAAGTCAATGCTGATAGGATTAGTTACTATTTGATGCTGAGCAACAAATCTTCTCAGTTAGCAATTCTAAATATTTATTTAATATAAAAACTTATTACAGTATCTCAAGTGATACAAGTGGTGGTGTACATGTATCTAATAAGTTGAATACATGTGGCATTGTTTATATTCTTGTACGCCTCGAGAGCTGGTATAGTAATAACAATGAAAAAGCTTACCTTGCCTATTCTGATAACATTATTTATTCTGTGGCAATAGATTACCAAGCCGTAGCATTACTGTCCCGCAATTGTACTTGATCTTAGTGGGTCTGTAGGATGTCCTTAGCATCATACGTAGGGCCTGGAAAATTTTGGCGTTTTGAACATGCCAAAAGCGGTAGGTTCCTATTAGCCAAGTGGTGGTTTAATGTACGGGCCATTGAAATGTTAAAAAAAATTTCACTGTTATGAACATAGTTGACATATTTTGTAAAGAATCCATTAATAATAATAATCAGTGAACGTTATTAAAAACTATGTACAATATTTCACTGCACAAACATTTTTAAAAAATCTCATACATGTAAACTAATAAAAACACATTGTCCAAACACAGCATTTTAACAATGTTTAAGCTTTAAAACACATTTCACTTGTAGATTTTCCTGAGTGAGGCCATGGTGATGGTCAGAAAGAACAGTGTTATATTTGAAGAAGTAGAAGAAGGAAAAAAAAAAATATATATATATAATATACTGTTAGCACTTGCACATGGAAGCTGAATAGACTTGAAAGTGCCTTTTGCAAATTCTGAATTGGTTGCAGGCTTCCACAAAAAAAAAAAAAGCTTGTGTGAAGAATTAGCAACAATGGAATGCTGATGCATTGGCAACACTGCCGCGGCTTGTGACGCGCTAGCTTGGCAATGCTGTCGTGAGTCGAGACGTGCTAGCTTGGAAACGCTGTCGCTGCTCGAGACGTGCTAGCTTGGAAACGCTGTTGCGGCTCGTGACACGCTAGCTGGACAACAGCTGCTGGCAGCTTATCTATCCACTGCGCATTCACACAGTCTCGCGGTCGTCTCCTTGCTTTGTGTGCGCAGTGCATCGGCATTGAGCATCAACATCGCTCGTGTGTATGTCTCGTGTGCACGTCAGTTCACTTAATTCTGCAACTTAAAAAAATATCTGAGAAATTTCAGTGATATTCACCATACTCCTGTGTTTGCTAGGTATCCATTTCGAAAAATACACTTTCAAGTTTCAAGTGTTATCGCCGACGGCCATGTTTACACTTTTTATTACATAAGGCATAATCCCGCCAGCCATGTTTTACGTCAACGCGCAATAAAAACAACATTAAATAGGCACAAGAGCCGTGTTTTAAGGAAGCTTTAAGTTTTTAAGTATCAGAGAAATTCAAAGGATTAAACTTTTCATACTGTCATATAAACGTTGTGCTTTTCCCGAGAGCAGTTACTTTTCACATTTCAATGTGAAACTCGCGCAAATTTTCGTGAATAATTCCAGGTCCTAATCATACGGCATCCACAGCATCACACAATTGTGTTGGACAAAATTATAACAGTCAGTCATTGGAAAAATTAAAGTATTAATTTTATTTTTATCACAATTTTTCATGGAATAATTTATGTATTCTTTAGATAGTTCCTTAAAAACACTTCTTAATAACAGTTCTCCTCCAATTACCTTGCTCACTGCTGTGGGATTATAGGTACTGTATTTAGAATAAAAAAATATGTAGAACTGCATATTACTGTAGTTCACTACCAACTGTACAAGGATTGCAGCAACTATTGTTTATGCTGAATTACGAGCAGTGAATTTTTCAGTGGATTTATAAAATGTTCAGTTTATCATAAACCACCTATATAAGGTGTAATCTCAATACAAAGTACACAATGTGAATTTAAAATTTGACAGAAAATACTATATACTAAACAGTTATCTACTAAAAAACTCTCCATAATGGTTTGAAAACACACAAGTTGTTTATAAGGAACAGTACTTCAAATTGAAGCACCTTAAAGCAAGATATCACAGCACAAACATGACATGTGAGAAGTTGACGCCACCCAATGACATTCATTTTCAGCCGTAGTCATCATAACACAAGCACAAAAAATTTCAATACAACACGTGGAGCAACATAAAATGCAAAAATTGAAAGGTTCGACAATACAGTATTCATCCGAACATAAGACAACCAACACATTTTCACTTTGGTCTACTAAAAAAAATCTAAAATAAAATGAAAAGCTAAGAAATATTTCAATAATAATTACTCACAAAACATAAATTTTACTGTGGCTTGTTAGTTAATTACATGAAACAAGGTTTTCAATCGTGAAGCACAGCTGAAATTACGTTAAGAGTTAGTGGACCTGGTGCGTGATACGTGCTGTAGCGTGGTGTGGAAAATTTGTAAGCATGCAACTATTGTGCCGTATCAAATACGATACAACTTAAAAGAAAAAAAAAGTTTTTATTTATATTTCCTAAATTCAGGCTACTTGCAGTAAAATCCCGCTGATGCGACCCACCTCTGATGCATCCTTTCCGTTTATGCAACCCTATTTTGAGGAACCGTGAACAATTTGGGTCTAAAAAGTTGAAAATTTGAATAAAATCGGCTGAAAAATACGTCTTTTATACTTTTTTGGCGCTATGTGTCACATTTATCTTGGCGAGGGCTGTACTGCAAGTAGGCAGGCGTACGACAGCTAAAAATAGATACCACCCCCACCCTCAACTGTCCGCTAGCCAATACCGGTAAACTATCGCACTACCTGATAGCATCTGCCCGCGCATCTATTGCTGCCCAGGTCCCGTGCCTTTGTCTTGCGACTTGTTAATGCATTAATGTGATCTTGCTCACTTGTGGATACGGTACTCTCGCTTGTTGATTCGGATTTCTCTTGGTTCTTATTAGTTACTGTATTTGTTGACGACTTATTAAGCTGTGTTTCTTGGACGCCGATTTAGTTACAATGCTGGTTTGATTTTGTGAATAATTGTCGACGAGACACACATTTTACTTTTGGATTTCGATTTGGTAACATTGTTGGCTTGATTCTGTGAAAGATCGTTGACGACACGCGCAGTTTTACACGAATTTTGATTTGATTACATTTTTGACCTGATTTGGCAAATTATTTTTGACGATCGTGACTCAATTTTCAATTTACACGAACTCATGAATTCGTGAAAATGAGGAAAAGCGAGCCAGTTTTTCGCTCATGAAAAAATACGAAATTATCCAGGAAGTGAATAAAATTACAGTTTCAAAGATGAAGATAGCGTAGCAACATGGCATTCCAAAATCTACTCTCTTCACGATTCTCAAAACGAGAGAAGAAATACTAAATGCAGTACAAAAGGAACGCCGCAATGTGCAGTTGAAAACTTTGAGAGGCGCGGCGTACGATAACTTAGAGCAAGCTATGTTGCAGTGGTTTGGTGAGCTGAGAGCTCAAAATTTGCCTGTGAGCGGAGCAATGATGTTGGTAAAGGCGGATGAATTTGCATTGAAGTTAGGAATAACAGACTTCAAGCATTCAGTCAGGTGGCTGAATCGTTTCAATACTTGACACGGAATATCCAGCCACAAGATCGTCTGCGAAAGTGCGTCAATTGATCCTAAGTCAGTGAGCGAGTGGTTGCTCTTGCTCCAAAAGGTCCAGTCTACGTTAACTTTCATTAGAGACTTTCACCTCACACACACACAAACACAGCAGCTTGATTAGGAAAGTGTACAAACAACAAATGTGTTAAAACATTCACTTTAGCCTGAGATATTTAATATGCCAACAAAGTACGGTAAGTGATCATGTTTAAATAAGCCTACACGTCGTACACTAGACCCTCGATTTTACGAATACCCATGATTCCTCTCGTTGCATTCATAAAATCGCTACCTTCGTAATATCAATAGCGGTTTATTTGCCCCCCCCCCCAACACATAAAATTTTAAAACTGAATTGTTTTCTGCAAAGTGTCTCTAGTCGGGCCCTGACTTCTGTAGCGTTTTGCGGAAAATTAATTAATGTAATACTGTATTGAAAACATAAATTGATATCAGTAGCCAGACGTTACACCGTTGAGCGGTAGATATGACCGACCCTTGTCCCCAAAAAATGAGAAAATCGAGATTCAGAGTGCCTTCTCTCGAGCGAATAGCCCGATTTCCGTAGCATTTAACGAAAAAATAACTCAAGTGATACCTAGTTGAAATATAAATTTATATCAATAGGCAGACGTCGTACAATTAAAAGAACGCCACTAAACAATAAATATGACTGACCCTTGTCCTAAGAAAATGAGAAAACCGAGCTGTCGAGTGCCTTCTTGCGAGCGAATAGCCCGATTTGCGTAGAGTTTAATGAAAAAAGTAGGCATTCATTACTAGCACAATGCCCTTGTAAATTATTCACCAAAGATAGAAGGAAAATGCAGATGTATTTATTCATTTATAACTTAACGTCAAAACAATCCTTCGATGTTTGATGAATTGTACACGAACGTAGATATAAGTAGTGTGCAGAGTAGACAGATAACGCAACTGTATGAACGTTCACAAGATGGAGGCTAAATAGCGGCACCGTAGCATATATCGACGTTCAACATTCCAAAAACGCCAATTTGTGACGTTCTTACCTAAAATTGTCGAGAATTACATACATAAGTGGTTGAAAATAATAGCTTTCACAGACAGTATATTACGTAAAAATAAATTAGGAGTTCCGGGATTACGTAATACACGAACGTCTATTTATTTTCCAAGTATGACATACCCATAGTGGAGACAAATGTTTCTACACATTGTAAATAGGTAGCACCATTAACGAGCTCACTTGCGAAATGCACGTTTTAAGACATGCAGCAACACATTTTTAAAGCAAATAATGCGCCAAGTTAATTGTTTTAAGTACATATGGTGTTAACCCAATAAAGAAAAAATAATTTCACACTATTATTTATAGCGTTTGTGTAAAAACGTAAACACATTTGGCGCGAGGCGAGAGAGATATAAGACGTCGAGAAACAGCCTAGAAGGAGGATGTACTATACATAGTTAAATGAGCATATACGCATGCGCTGGAACTATGCGGTTATAGTACGACCTCAATATAGATCCTAATATGCCGTAGTTGGAGACAAGCCGGCCGGCTTGGCACAGTCACCGCCGTGCTGTTTTTAAACTGTCTCTGCCGCATATTTTAACGGATTTTCACTATTTTTGTTTTATTTTTAACATTGTGACTTACCATGTAATAACTGCAATTCTACAGTTCGTATTTTAATGCTGTGAATTAGATACTACATGTTTTAATCATTGTCAATGTAATTCCTTACATTTTTTTGTCATAGAATTTTGTTATTTTTTTTGGGTTCCTGAGATTGTATTCGAAGAATTGCTACCTTCGTTAAATCCAGGGTTCGTAAAATTGGGGGTCTAGTGTAGTTCATTCTTTTCACTTTTTTTTAGTATTCTTTCACATGTGGCATGTCCATACAAACTTTACCGTTTGATTTCATTTAATACAGGGAAACAAAGGCGGCTAGGCAACTAACTACATCTTAATATTAAATAGAAACATGTACTTACAGAGTATCATGGAGGTTGACAGCTACACACACGAAAAGGACGACACATTTTGCGCGGAAGCGCGAATCGCTACGTTTCGCCACGCATGGCTTCGTCGGGCGAAGAGAAGACACTGTACTGCAATATGGCGGACGGTAATTTGTTAACCTAGCTGCTAGGAAGTGAACTAGAGAGGTAAGCGGCAGATTTGAAACTGAATTGTGGTTATCGTAGGTTGAGGCCAGGTGGCTGTCTACGCCAGCGTAATACAGCCCGCAAAAAAGATGATTAACCTTTAATAAAAATTTATAATGTCAATACTACATAGTCTGATTTTTCTATACAATGCCAACGAAAATGGACATGCCGCACTGTGTTGAAATTTTTTTTTTTGGCCAAGGAGAGCTCTTATATGGCTTTCTGGGGTATCGTTCTTTCGGGAGACATCTGGCTATTTAAACACTGTAATATTAATTTTAAAAAAATTTTTTTATACCATACAGTATATGATTTGAATAAGAATGCTATGCGAACAATAGCGATTTTTTATGTATTTGGGGTATGAGGGGTCAAAGCTGGCCCAAAATGGCCCAAATTCTCTATTGCAACCTTTCCATTTAGGTCAGTTTTTCTGGTAACCGTGAGGGGTCGCATCAGCGGGATTCTACTGTAATTTTTTTGGCATTGTTATTAACTTGACTTGTTTAATTTATATTGACAATAATTACTGTTATTGAGTAATTTTTATTTATGATATTTCAGAAAGTTCACTTTTAATTACAGCGATTCTTTCTTATTACATTGTACAAGCTGAACCTAGCCATGCTACAGTGGTTTTTTTAAGTAGGATACATAGTAGCTGCTGAGCTTTAAATTCCTCTGTCCATCGTTCTGTCGTACCTCCATCTTCATAGCACATACTGCTGCAGTAGTAATGCGTGATTTCAGTATTTCACAGCGTGATTTCGATGCAGTTTAATGATTCTGATCATGTGATTGTCACATGCTAATGCTACTGTGCTTTGATGTGCACTTTGCCAATGTTGGTACTGTTGAAAATTTTCAATGTTCGTTTATTTGACATTTCTGCAGCATCTTCTGTTGCATTTTTGAACACTTTGCTGTCAACCACAAACATTGTCAAGATGAGTGTGTTTGGTGTTCCTGCCTTTGTGGCAGATCTGGACACATGAATTGCCATATCTTACTTCTTTTTACATCATGTAGCCAATCAACATTTTGACATAGTAAAAACTGTAGTGCTACTTTTTTTTAAAATCTTCAATTGTGGTTGTATTGTCAGTAATTTTGTCAAGTGATTCTCTTCGCCTTTGTCTGGCCAATATGCAACCCCCCAAAATCTTGCCGACCGTGTCCCTCTTCAAAACGTCTGTGTCTTCAATAGTAGTGCACGCCATGCAAATTATCACCACGATCAGGCGGTCAACTACGCTCGCGCCTAGCTGGGTTTTCTCCTGGGTATCCGATCCTGTCCAGTCCTTGCAAAATTTGTATGTTTCAACTCCTCTCCCTCATTTCCCTTTGCTAAAAGGCAATTAAATTAAACATTAAATCTCATTGACTGACTGGGGATGTTATCTTATACAGTGTTCTCCCCAGCAAAAAATTGATAGCTGGGTGGTTCACGGGACCAACTGGGTACGTCGTGGAATTAGCTTGATGGTGTTGATGGGAATGTCTGTTTCTTAGCCAGGTGGTAGAGAAAACTGGCCAGGCGAGGCGCCCAGCAAAATGAGCCTGGGGAGAAAACTGTGATATTGAGACCTGGTGGTTGCCTGGATTCGGTGATATACTGATAAGCTACCTAGTTCCCATCGTCGGAGTTCAGAGCTATTGATTGTAGGTGGCAGAGCCCTCACCACTCTAACGCTGTATCAAAAGTCGAAGTTCTTGTTGTGGTGGGCTGCATGGGCAGCAACTGGTTTTTCCTGTGGGTTGGTGTCTTTACTTGCTATGGCTTGTCTGGTGTCTATGACCGATAGACAATAGAACATTATCTTGACCAAAGACCTTCGAACCGCAAACCATCTACTGCCTTTCTCGTGGAACTAACCAGACTAACACTCAGCAACAACAGCTTCCGTTTCATAGATAAACATTGCCTCCAAATCAAGGGCACTGCCATGGATACCTGCATGGTCCCCCTCCTATGCCAACCTGTTCATGGGCAGACTAGAGGACACCTTCCTCAGTCACCAGCCCAACCAACCGTACCGCTGGATGAGATACATTGATGACGTCTTCATGATATGGACCTCAACAGAAGATCAGCTAACTCACTTCCTAAACAGCTTGAATACCTACAGCCCACTTAACTTCACCTGGTAATTTTCCAAAACACATGCAGTTTTCCTAGATGTTTAGTTGGCACTACACAATGGCATCATTCACACCTCAGTACACACAAAACCAACAAACAACCTTCAATACTTTCATTTCAACAGCTGTCATCCACACCATGCCAAAAAGTCACTACCTTACAGCCTTGCCACCAGAGCCAATTGCATATGTTCATCTCGCAGTGACCTTAACAAATAGTGCCAAAAAATAGCCAAAGCTTTCACAGACAGAGGCTACCCTGAACTCCTGGTCCAAAAACAAATCCAACGAGCCACCTCCAATACCAGCAACACTACCAAAGCCAAAAATACAGAAATCCCCCTGGTGGTACCATATCATGAAGGCCTAGGCAAACTCCGAACCATTCTCAACTCAGGCTACAAAATCTTGTCCTTTTCAACACAAACCCAAAACCTTATTTCCAAACCACCCAGGCTGGTTTTCAGACGACCACCCAACCTCCGCAACAAACTAGTACGTCCAAAACTCCCACCTTCTACATCTACCAACACTATAACCAATCTCAAAGTTTCTCATCCCTGCAACAGCTCACATTGTGGCTCCTGTGCCATCCACCAGCCTTTTACATCATTCAAAAGCAGGCAAAACAACCACATTTACCCCATCCAAGGCAGTTACATTTGTGCTACAAAGAACTTGATTTACAAGCTACAGTGTTCACACTGTGATGCTGAATATATTGGCCTCACCACCAACACTCTGAGACAGAGAATGAATGGCCACAGAGCAGACACCAGACAAGCCATAGCAGGTTAAGACACCAACCCACAGGAAAAACCAGTTGCTGCCCATGTAGCCCACCATAACAAGGACTCCAGACTCATGCTACAGCACTAGAGTGGTGAGGGCTCTGCAACCTACAAGCAATAGCTCTGAACTTAGATGACGGGAACTAGCTCATCAGTATATCACCAAATCCAGGCAACCACCCAGTCATTCAGCTTCCCACAACTATTGTACCCGTATATCCTCATTATCCTCTTCTACTTGACGCTTTCGACTCTCCCGCTTCATATCAGTTCAACCATTGGCCGCTAAGTGCATCAGCATTGGCAGCCACACCACAGTCAGCCATGTCTCTTCGCCCGAAGATGCTGCTCTAAGCAGCGAAACGTCCCGATACGCGCGTCCGCGATTATGTGTCGTCCTATTTGTGTGTGTGTATTTGTCGAGTACTAAAACGTGAGTACTTGTGCTTCTGTCTTTTGTACATACTGATAGTCTAGCTGCCTCTTCCTTTGTTTTACATTACATCAAGTTTTGTTTTTCACTTTTTTCTGTTGTTAATATAGTACCCTCCACGCCCATTTCTTACAGGTTTGCAAGTACCAGTTCTTTTAAAATGTCCTCTCATGTTCACAATTATGTGCCTCTCGACAGAGCTCTTCTGTGTGAAAGTAAGTCCACACATGTCACACACATACGGTCTGTAGTTTGTATGTCTCACACTGTGTCTCTCTAAAGCATAATTGGTTGTGAATCTCTGACCACAGTGACATTTGAACTTCCTTTCAGTATGGCACAACATGTGCTTGTCTAGTTTGCATCTCTCTGAGAACTTCATGTTGCATATCACACACTCGTGTGGCATCTCCTTAAGGTGAACTGACATTATGTGACATTTAAGGGAAGATTTTTCACGAAACACACGAGAACAGTAAGAACATTCAAATTTATCCACTAGCTTCTTGTATGTTAAATCATGATGTTTGGCCACGTGGATCTTGAGATGCGATTCTGTATAGAACAATTTACCACAAACCCCACACAAGATATTCTTACCCATGTGACGTTCAATATGCCTGTTCAGCTGGTATTTGGCTCGGTACATGGCACCACAAATATCACAAATAAAGTGTTTCTCACCAGTACCATGCTTTCTTTCCATGTGTGCAACAAGACTACTCCTTGTGCAATGGGTTGAGAAACAAATTTCACAATTAAATGGTTTATCAAGACTATGTGTTAGCATGTGTGTCTTAAGGATACATCTTTGTTTGAATTTAGCTCCACATTCACCACACTGGAACTTTCTCAAACTGCTATGAACGATCATGTGCTTCCTTAGCCTGGATGCATACCGGAACTGGCGATTACACACAGGACATATGCAAAGGTCTTGCATCATCATCAGCAGGCCCTCGTCACTGCACAAACAAACACACTTAACATTCACTTAAAGCTCTACATCACTAATCAATACACTTTTATAAACATTTTGATTACTACTGTAAATGAACAGTAATTTTCTTTTCCGGCTCTCTGAACTTAAAATTTGTTTCAAGCCCTTACTTCACTTATTACCCTCTTTCCAATTTCTCGACAAATAAACCAGGTCTGCAAACAAATCCTCCTTAAAAGACTTGTAAACACAAGTCCAAATGGAAATAGTAAAAGTTAATCCATTCCTGTGCATTACTAAGTGAAATTCGTTTAAAACTATCCCTCATAAGCTGTATAAATTTTACGGTCCCACCATTTTCTCCATTACATGTATACATTATTATTTTCTGTGTAAGTAGTTCATAAAGAAATCTGATTCATGCTTAAAACGTCATAACTCTCCAGACACAACTACATTATCAACAGCGCATCATGTCAACTAGCAAGCATGACTCATGTTGTCTGGCAACAGGTCATTTGGCACTTGGAGGATCTATGCCCGTGCACCTTGAAGATTGGTACCTACATGCTGACAACCGTCAGTAAGGACAAACTGCGAAGCATCTAGGCGCACGTGCCATGTAGACTGGGTACCTAGATGAGCGGTTAAGCCGTTACGTCTTGTTAGAACAAAATGTAGAGGATCTAAGTGCATGCGCTGGCACGTCACACTCTGTTTTACGTCTGCAATGGTTGCGTTTTGCAAGGAATGTCGGACACTAAATTATTTCTCAGCACTCATGCGATCAAGTATCTAGTGCATGGATGAACTATGATGAACTTCTGTTTCCATTGTTCAGTTTTCATAGGACAGTCGGGAGTAGTGTTATCTATTTTTAGCAGTGCGTTTCTTACAGTACAACACTCACCAAGCAAAATACAACATGGACAAGCAACAAGTCGAACAATACAATACCGTTGCTATGCGCAAGTCAGATGGCTGACTGCGTGGCACAGATGAGACGTGTATGAGTAAGGAGAAGAAAGTGCAGAGAGGGCGGCGTGTGGAAAAAATGTGTGATAGGCATGAAGGGTGGAGGGAGCATGGAAAAGTGAGGAGGAGATAAGGCAGTGTTAGTCATCACATTTCACATATGTCAGTGTTGGGTGGGCCACTTAACTCACCAGGCGCACGCCTCAACTATATTCCAGCCAAAATTTCTAAAAAAATTTTTTTACAATTTTTTGTGTTTCACTGCTGCATATCACTAATTTATTATAACTGCAGTATGTTATTGTTTAATGTATGCAAATGTGTTTTTAAATAACGTTTTACTGTGATCTATTGTGCTTTGCTTAGCTTTGATCAATTTTGAAACTATTAATGTTTCCAGAATTCCTGGAAATTATGTTGTTAGATCCGATGTTGTTAGATTGGGGGTTTACTATATATATCTCTAAGCTCGCCTCCCAGTAGTAAGGGTAGGCCTAACTTGTTTGTCTTCTCCTGCCCCGTCAGGGCTAATATCATAGAAGCACTACGACACTACTTGAACATAATGGTAGCCGCAAGAATGGATTATAGTTAGTACCAAAATATTCCACTGGAATGAAAATGGAACATCACAGCGCTACTAGTTTCACAGTCCGCCATCTTTAGTGTTTGTCTCGCGCGTGGACTTTCCCAACTGAACGTAGCATTTCTATGACGTCTCAAAATATAAACAAAGTTTGTAAACACTGCAATGGTAATAAACGGTAGCGAATATGTAGTAAAATTGATCCATCGTTAATTGTAAATCACTTTCTAATTCACAAATATTTTAAAATGTGTGTCGGCAAAGCAAAAAAATATTGATTTTTTTTAAAGGTCGGCACGACTCGCAGAAGCCGAAAACAAAAACTTGAAAGAGAAACGGAACTTGGAAAACTACTGTAGGCCCTATTAATCTGTTTCATAATAACCAAAAGTTCCTATTTACCGGTAAATTTTTATTCACAATCACTACGTAAGTACCGGTAAATACTGCTGATCACGAAATGTGCTCCCACTAAATGTGATAATACAATTATGCACAAAATTAGGTTGCCAAGCAAAACCAACGTAACCTCCAAGGTCTAGTAAGTTATATAAATTTAATCAAACTGCAGAGATCTTGTTTTTCTGCATGTACAAATAGGTCTACATCAGTGCTTTATGTATGTAACCTAGTTCATGTAATTTATTTATTTCACAGGGACTATGAGGATATTATGTATAAGAAAATAAAATGGGTTAAAAAAACTTTAAAGAAATCCTTAGAATCGGACTCGGAATCGAATCCCAATTTTAAGAATCAATGTTGGAATCAGAATCGGTAAATTTTAGGAATTGACCCAACACTACTGAGTTATTTCTGTAGTCATTTGTATCGCGATCATTGTGCTTTCAACTTCAAATTATATTTTCTGCTGTGGTTTATTGATAACAAATTGGATTATAATTTTTATTTATAACTTTTTAGTACGAGTTTTTGCTACAACTCTGGATTACTGCTTCGGATTACGGCCATTATCAACTACCTATTATTTTAAACACTGATTTTTTATGTGATTTTTTCGTGATGAGTTGCAAAAGTAATACGGATCTTATTACTTAGTACAATACATCATCTGTCTACCCGGCAGCCACTTCCCGCCATCTGTGTGACCACTCAACATTCAACAGGGAATGTTCACACAGGGAAAGGAAGCAGGCTATTTTCCTTGCTTTGTGAAGGCAAGATGCAGTGCCTAGTGTAACTCAGAACTTAATTGTTGCGCGGTCAGATTTTTAGTTTGTTTTGACATGAACTTTTTTTTTGGGTATCATCATAAAGAACACATGCCAACCTGCTTAAATAAACTACAGTTTAATTAATAAAACAAGATATTAAGTTTGTTACTGTGACATAGCTATTTTAATGGAATTTTCGGTTAATTTCTTTTTGGATTTTGGGCATCAAAATTGGCCCAATTCAGTTATAGTGAGAACATGGCTATAGCGAGGACTGAACCTGGAACCACAATAGCTAGTTACAACAGGACTTTTACTGTATTCAGCATTGCATTATGTGCACTGTAGTTGGAAGATTAGATTATTTGTAACAGAGCTGTGGTTGCCATGAATTTGGTATGTATGATTGGTGAGCCTGCTATGGAAGGATGTGGAAGGTTGATGTATTGCACAGGTGCTGCAGTGAAGTCTATTGCAGGAATGGGAATCTCTAGACGTGTTGACCGTGCTAAGAAAAGGGCTGGGTGGTAGTTCAGGAAACACCAGTTTGTTTCTAAGGGTATGAGGTCATCTAAAAACCAATCTTGGGGGTTCGGAGAACACGTGACTTGGGGGTGAAGAAACACGTGTTTGGAGACCACAATTGATGGTCTTGAAATTGTCGAGGCCTTCTTGGTAAAGCGCTACCAGACAGATGTCAGTGTTACTGCCTCGGGTCTGTGATCTATTCTACCAAGGATACCCCAAACACCTTGCTAACAGATTCAGAGAGCCATTTTCCAACAATAGATCACTATCATCTTTATGACTTGTACATGACCACTTATCAAACTGAATCCTCAAATTAGTACCTTTCAAGAAGTTCCACTTCATTATCAGAATTGAACAGTTCTTCTGGTAGTTCCACAGTTTTCAATGATGAGGTACCTGAAATAAGACACACAACGTAATAGAATTTATAAATTGCCAATTACTGACCTGAATATATCCCCCAAGACAAAACGTTTTTTATTAATTCAAGTATGTAGTGAAGTCTAAAGCACTTAGCAAATAAAAAAAAAAAAAAAAGCTACGTACAGTATATGTAAAACAAATGGCTATGTAAATCAGGTATCTTAGGAGTCACTTTAAAAAAGACGAGGAAATATTTGACACAGAACACTTGACCAAGACAATCTCTTTATTGAATACGTTAAACCACATTTTGTTGACATTGTTCTTATAGTCCATACCGTAAAAAAATTTCATTTTTCGACAGATCATAAGAAAGTAAGGCTATGTAAACAAACACATTATGTATCCTTCTGCCACCACGTGCTTTCCAACTGACAATCAAAACACTTCAACCATTATTAAGGTATATATGATTGCAAAACAATCCAAAATGTGTTGTGATTATCTTTTTATTATTTTTAGTTCTCAGACAAATTGTTTGTTTTCAATACTGACGGCACATTATTCCTACTAGTGTCTATAACAATTAATCCATGGTTAGACATATCAGTAGATCAAGATATAAAATGCTTTCTACCAGAGTTGTAGGATTCCATTAGGAATTGAAAGGAAATTTGATCTTTCTTGCTAATGATGCAGAACTACGTAGGTGATAAGGTTAATTAAATATCAAAAAAACTTGCCATTTGTAGTACCTTTAAAGTTAAAACAAATTTAATATCAGTGTTACTATCGTAGTCATACCACTCAGAACACTTAAAAAATTCGTAAAAATATTTCTTGTAGACTACACAACAAACATTTGCGCACTCACAACCTAAATGGAAATAATATTGTATCAACATGAAGTCAATGTAATAATATTATAAACAAACATGGGTAGACCTAACTGCTATGATCAGCTTAAAATCAATTTGGTGACACAGAATCATTAAACAAGCACACTTTAATGCTTGGGAAATACACCTTTTGGTAATATGTAAGTATGTATTTTTGCAGCTGACAAACACAAAATCTCATGTGGACTTGACAAATAGTACCATATACTTGTTTTAAAAAACATGGACTTTTTCATACAAAAAGAATTTATTGAGCCAACACCTTAAAAAAGAATATATATCTGTGTGTGTGTGCGTACACACACACACACAACAAAAACAGCGTTAACCCAAAACTCCTGTTAAAATAAATGGTAGGTAATTTTTTTTCTGGGATACTTTTCTCTGAATTGATTACTTGCTTCTTACTGCGCAACAATTGTTTATAGAAATGCCAAGTTGCCGGGCGGTCATTATCAAGACTGAATGTCTTTCCAGTTCCCGTCTTCCGATACATATCTCAATATCCCGTTGTCGTCAGCGATTAAAGGCTAGGTTTTTTTAATCCCTGCGTGCAGTATAGTAAATATATGCACATAATCTTAAAATAACACCTTATAATAATCACAAAAAAACAAGACTCAGTTCTCAACTTGCAACGCAACATGGCCGTCCTTTGTTTTGATTACCAGTACAAAGTGACAGATAATGGTGCGGTTGTTTGTAAAATAGTTACAGGAATTATGCAATTTGAATAGAATAAAAGAGTTAACTAATTAATGCTGTTTACGTAGCAGTATTATAATATTATGGTTACTCCAACATGCTACTAATTTTTCACGAATACCACGCACTATTTTTAACATCTGCAATGGAAGTTAACAGATTTGATGTTCAGGGTGGTCAATACTGCTTTATCAGGTCATATAATCACACCCTGTTGTTTTAAATGGTATATTATTCTGGTGCTTGTTTTAAATATTGGCAGCAGCCGTTGTAAATTTACAGAATCCTTATACAGGTTGTTACTGAACAACACAGACAAACTCCGGCACGGATTCCTTATGGAAAAACAAGCAGAAAATATATTTTGCATTTTTCGCGTAAAAATAATTTTAAGGTGTTAATGAGTCTTTGAATATAAAGATTTATGATACTACTGCCCCAAAATATCGGAAACCATACGACATAAAAAAAACTATATTTTCAGCATTGCTTAATGCTGTTGGGACTTTCAAACCAACAGCAAATACAATGTGATACCTTCCACCCTTTTGGAAATAATAGGGGTGTCTAACATGACAAACACAATACCACAATTACACATGTTTCAGCTGCCTTGCACCTAACATTTTCATTCACAACTGTTACATGTACGCAGAATGCTAGAAATAAACTGACCTGCGACTTTAACAGTATTGAACTTGTTGTTTACAGTGAATGTCCAACGTCATTTATTACGTTGGACACATCACATGGATGTTCACAGGATTGCCTATGCTCTAGGCGCTGTATGTCTGCGCGAATTATTCAAATATGTTTTGAGCATAAACGATATGTCCTAGACAGTTGCAGCAAGAGGATCTTTTTTGTTACATAGGTCTCATTTCTCAATAAATCATCTTCAAATGTTCAAAAATCTTGACAGTAAAAAAGTTGTACGCAATTAGAGGGTAGCCACCCCTATTATTTCCAAAAGGGTGGAAGGTATCACATTGTATTTGCTGTTGGTTTGAAGGTCCCAACAGAATTAAGCAATGCTGAAAATATAGTTTTTTTATGTCATATGGTTTCTGATATTTTGGGGAAATACTATTATAAATTTTGATATTCAAAGACTCGTTACTCTCATAATATAAGTTTAGGCAAAAATGCAAAATTTAATTTCTGCTCATTTTTTCATAAGGAATCACCTGCCGGAGTTTGTCGGTGTTGTTCAGTAACATCCTGTATTGGCTTCTAACAAGATATGGCTATGTGGGCTTAAAGAGTACTAAACAGCTACCGCACATGCATTATTGAGGATGTTAAAGAAAGTATTTCTAAGAAATACTACTACATGTGCATTTAATATATTCATCTAAGAAAGAAAACATATTTAAAACTTTGCTTCTCTATTTTTGCTTTTTAGATTTCATGCTCTGAAACATGGTTTCGGGGCACTTCAAAATGACCAAAAACAGCCTTTTCACACTGCTCTCATGTAAAAAGTACCATATGGAATCATAAAATGAAAATTTAGAAACATGCGCTGGACTTTACTTTACACTTTTCATAAATAAAAAAAAGGGTCACTGCAAAACGTCCCATGGAAAAAACCAATGACAAAAACACCGCATGTAGTTTTCCTGCCCTGTGCATAGAGGCGATGAGGTTTTAGACGCACGAGCCAGTCTAGCTCTTATCACTTGCCAGTCTCTGTGTCTCAGATGCTGCATCTAGCGCATGCTGTATATGGCTTTTAAGGTCACTCCAGAGTAGCTTGTCTACTCGGCCCACTGACTACCAAACCAGACACGTTCATCTTTTGCTATGTGGATGTACATATCACTAGTACTTTATTTCTTGGCTACCAAAAGTCATGACACATGGAATATTAATATTTACTGAATTTACAGCTTAGGAAATAAAAGGGAAGGCTATACATGGGGGAGGGGGTGGCGTACATAAATAAATGTGGTAGTGGCACTCCCGAGTATGCTTTTGTCAGCCAGATCTGTAGAACTAGTTAAGTATGGTAACCATGAACATTGTTTGTACTCGCCTTGCACAGATCCTGCAACTTATTTATGGAAGGAAGACAATTGAATAGAATGAGTGTTTTTCTTAGTGTCTATAACAGAAAGCCACCATTTATTTTAGTTTATCAACGGAGTGAAGTAACAATACACAACAAGAGTACTGAAAAATGTCTATTTAGAGCTACTGTTACATTGCCTATAGCAAAGGGATGTAAACAAGCCAAATTAAAGAAACATTTTTGTAACAATAGGTGAAAGGAGAAAAACGAAAGAACGTGGGGATGTAAACCCCTATAAATTCACGACTGCCCCACATAACCCCTTACGAAAACAATTTTTCGTTATGAAAAAAGCCAATCATTAACTTAATCACTGTAAAAAGACCTACAATCATATGGACTCTCTCTGTAGGCAAAAAGTATATGTTTGTAGGATGTTGTCACAAAATGTTAGAAAAAGCAAACTAGGAAGTAAATAAGGTTAGCACGTACCTGAAGCCAAAGACCTTGGCACTGGCAAGCCTATAGTGCCGGGGCCGTTGTTGCCGTTGCCGAGGCTGGTGGTGTTGCCGTTGTTGAGGCTGGTGGTGTTGCCGTTGCCGAGGCTGGTGGTGCTACCATTGCCAAGGCTGGTGTTGGTGGTGCTGGTGCTTATGCAGAGACTGGTGTTGTAGTTGCCAAGGTTGGTGTTGTTGCAGTTGCTGAGGTTAGTGATGTTGCCATTGCCTAAGGTGGTGCGGAGGCTGGTGTTGCCATTGACAAGGCTGGTGCTAGTGCTACTGTTGACGAGGCTGGTGTTGCCGTTGACGAGGCTGGTGTTGCAGTTGACGAGGCTGGTGTTAGTGTTGCCGTTGACGAGGCTGGTGTTACCATTGACGAGGCTGGTGCTACTGTAGCCGAGGCTGGTGTTGCAGTTGCTGAGGCTAATGCAGCCGTAGCCGAGGCTGGTGTTGCTGTTGCCAAGGCTGGTGTTGCCGTAGCTGAGGCTGGTGTTGCTGTTGCCAAGGTTGGTGTTGTTGCAGTTGCTGAGGTTAGTGATGTTGCCATTGCCTAAGGTGGTGCGGAGGCTGGTGTTGCCATTGACGAGGCTGGTGCTAGTGCTACCGTTGACGAGGCTGGTGTTGCCGTTGACGAGGCTGGTGTTGCAGTTGCTGAGGCTAATGCAGCCGTAGCCAAGGCTGGTGTTGCTGTTGCCAAGGCTGGTGCTGCCGTAGCTGAGGCTGGTGTTACTGTTGCCAAAGCTGGAGCTGCCATTGCAGAGGCTAGTGTTGCTGTTGCTGAGTGTGATGGTCGTGGACGGGAAACCACCAACTGTTCTCGAACCAGTCTGCAAGCCTGAGCCACACAAACACCACATGTTAGAGGGAGCAACACAGTAGCCTGGTTGGTACAAAAATATTTAAGGAAATAGCCCAGTGCATCTCAGTCCCGCTGCACCGTGAAAGTGTACACACACGTACATTACAGGGTTCGTACTCTAAGGTGGGAAAAAAATTCAAGTACTTTTCAAGTATTTTTCAAGGATGTCCTCAAGAAGAAGTCAACAAAAACCACAAAGCATATAATCAATTAAAGCATTTAAAAAATGTAATACTGTATTGTTATAAGCTAATGAAGTGAAGACAAATTGAATACAAAAGTTGATCATACCTTTTTTTTTCTTGCAAATAAAGTTGGTTGCTTCAGCTGAATAAAGTTCATTGTTTACTGACACAGTTACACAAGTTGTCTAAATTATAAACACAAAACTTTCAACGTATATACAAACAACAACATTAATGGATACGGATACAACTCTCTTTGTGCTGATTCAAGCATGTTCCAAAGAAGCTATGTTCTTCTTTAGATCAGCCAAATAAGCAACTTTATCCTTTGCTGTTCGGCAAAGAGAGTTTGATGAAGCAATCAATGAGTTATCCCCAGTGTCCTCTGTGTTCTGTGCTAACTTATCAGCAGATTGTGTGAGTGATGTAATATCTTTTTCCACCTGTTTATATTTCTTTCTCAAATTCTTTAGTTCTTCTCCACTACTTGTTCTCTTCTTCCTTTTTTCAGCTAATTTTTGGTCCTCTAAATATGACATATATTTCTGTCGTGGACTAGAAGCCCAAGATCATAATGCCTTAGTCACTTGAAACTTGTACAGTTATTTCACTCCACCTAGATCATTTAGAAAGTCACATATCAGCCTTTGTGCAACATATGATTTTTCCTTCAGATTTTCCACTTCGATCTGCTTATTAATACTAAAACCTCGTTCTACTGTGGCTTGGCCATGACTTAAGATTAAAAGAAGTTCCACCACTTTCCACAGACTCTGGTACTGTTTACAGCCACTCATCATCTCAATATAAAACACATCAATTCTTGAACTCGAATAAGGGTCAAAATCTGCAAATGTGGATTGATTTTGAGGCACAGCTTCATACA
>PNEQ01089304.1:0-38618 GCA_003012365.1 Medauroidea extradentata | reverse complement strand
TTGCTATTGTTGTTTAAACAATGTAGGTATGTTCCTGTGATCGAGGCCTTAAGCATTCACTCAGGTATTGTATAAAGTTTGGGGTGTGGGAGGGGTGGGGTTACGGGTTCGTATCCCGTGCAAGACTTTGCGATGGGAATTATATGACATCATACAAGCGTATTGCGCGCGCTCTTTACACTGTTATTGAGTACGCTAGCTGTTAAATGCCGGGCAGCTGTTTTATAGAGAAATAAAAGTGTATTAAAAAAAAAAGTTCTGCAATTAAAGTACGCTTAGCGCAGTGGACTGGACAAATCTGTTTGTATTTGATGTTTTAAAGATAAACAGTGAATATAGTAAAATATAGAATATAGTATCACCATCAATTAACACGTAACTTAAAGTTAGTTACTCTTTTCTATAGTACACGCGGGCGAAGTCGCAAAGGGACAGCTAGTTCTGTAGTAAAAACAACGTTTATAATTAAATTTTTTCTTAAAAAAAAACAAGACGTATTAGTCTTAATATTTTAAGTGTTTCGAATAACGTGTATGTATTGTAGTTATATGTATTACGGGTAACCTACTATATCAAATACGTCAGAAACGACAATTAGCATCAGCATTTACTAAAACAACGAGAGCTCTTGTTAAAATTTTAAAACATAACGGTTTGAAAATCCAATGCACCATATTCGTTTTGCTCGAGTGGAAAATTAAATGCCGCGTAAAGAATATGGTACGGATAATGCAATTAAAAAAATATTAAACACGAATAAAATATATTTACGATTTTTTTTTGTTCCCGCCGTCTTGAAAACCTTAACATCATTAAGGCATTCATCAAGATCCTGCTGATGGTCGAAAGCTACTCACGTGACAGAAACCCTACCCTAATCCAGCTCGCGAGTTTTTGTAAACTACTCAAAATGGTGACAAGCTACTTAAAGCATACTTCTACCCACCACAATGCTATATGTAACATGACAAATACAACACTCACCAAACGGGAACCTGCACAATACTTCCTCGTTCTGCAGTTATCACACGCAACACACGTTAGCGAAACAACGCGAACATATCTCACTTCATTCTGCGTGACCTTGGACGTAGCAGCTGGGGCGGCGGAACCGTTCATTCTCGTTTAATTGTCATGAACTACATTTTACCGGGCATGTTGATATTCGTCGCTAACTTGCGCCTATCCCACCCATAACTACGCGAGTAATAAACGCCCGCTTCTCGCGGAAAATAAAAAAGAAAAGTAACCGACCGAACGCGACGTTGCGACTCACAAGCGTCTACCACGTACACAGTTGGCACCAATTATGGAAAAAGTTGGCAGTCCTGCACGCCCTAGCTGAGCTGATCACTTCGCCTCGTGCCGCCTTACCACCTTCCTCACTAATAATGTAACTCTCCAGACGCTACATAACCGGGCCGTGCCGAGTGTTGGTGCGTAATGCCAGCAAGGGCGGATACGAAGCGTGGGTAACGCTGGGACGGATTACGGTTGGAAAAACCGTGTTACCTTAACAAAAAAAAAAAAAACTTCTGCAAATTAATGTATGCCTCCTTATTAGACGAACAAAAAAAAGTTCCTTTAAAATAATGTTAGTCATTTTCAACAGATAGAAGCGGCCAGGGTTGTCACAAATTTAAATTTTAGCATTCAAAAAGTAACCAGAGTAGAGTTATTAAGAGTCGACGCAAGGCACACTGAAACCCTGCTCATAGAACAAACCTGGTCACATGATTAAACATTCTGTTGTTTATCTCGTCTCCTTTTCTCGTAAAATACATTTATTCGCAAATAATGTCGATACTGTTTCTTCGTTACTAACCGCGCAGGAAACGAAATATCGACAGCGCTTCAAAATAATTTCAATGAAAGTCCTCGGTTGGCACATGGAAGGTGTTGTAGCGTGTCCCATATATTATTTTTTACTCGAAACCGCTTAACTTATTCATGCTACGTTCATCTACGAAAACAAAAGACTCTTGAATCTACTCTTATATAATTTTAAAATTTCAGCACGCTAGTTAGAAACAGTATTTTCGGGCCTAAAGTGCCTAAAATGGCTTCTTTTTTCAGACTGCTAACTCCAAAAATACCCCCTAAAATCGTAAAGTGCAAAACAACATGCATGCGTTGGCCTTTACTTCCTACCATGCAAACATAAAATTATAGTGTCACCGCTTAAAGTCCCATAGGAAAAAAAGTACAACTAAACTTTGCACGTCAGTTTGGTGCACTGTGAACAGAGACGATATGTTTCCTGTAGAGCGTGGTACTACGGCTCTTATCGTTCCACTGTTCCCACTCGTCAAACACAAATATTTGAAACCGGCACACTACTCTTCAGGGCGTGCGTGGTCTATCGCAATTTTCATCAACATTTCATTTTTTTTATTCGTATCAGATTTTTTTCCTTGTTTTAGACACAAAACGTGACTAAATTTGGCTCTTATGAAATTTTTTAATCTCTCATAATTTTCGCGTAATGGCTTGTAAAAGTCATATTTTGCACGTTTCCGTTTTAACTACACTAAAACCAACTGATATACCAAACTCAAAAAATCACAGTGGATAAAGACATTGCAGGCTACAATGACATGCTCATAAAATTAAAAAATAATAATTTTTTGAATTTTAAAAAAATGCTGAAACTGAAAATAAAAAATTTTAAGATTCTATAATTTTTTTTAAAAAATACAAACAATTTTTATTCTTAATTTTATGAGCATGTCATTTTGGCCTGCAATGTCTTTATCTACTGTGATTTTTTTTAGTTAAGTTTATCGGTTGGTTTTAGAGAAGTCGTTAAAACGGAAACATGCAAAATATGACTTTAACAAGCCACTACGCGAAAACTATGAGATAGAAAAAATTTAATAAGAGACAAATTTAGTCACATTTGTGTCTAAAATAAAAAAAAAATCTGATACAAATAAAAATAAAATAATGACGATGAAAATTGCGGTAGATTGCGCCCTTAAGGGCCATGTATCTATAAACGGCTTTCGGTTGTTATCCAATCACCGAATGTCTGTTCCGGCCGAAACATACACTAAACCTCTTTCGTTGGTTGGTTGACTGTCTGGAAGTGAAGAGCCATCCACTTTCAGGTGAATGTGGTCAGACGGTGATTCGAAAGCCTATTCATCTGTTTTCATTGTGTCTTTATAACAATGGCGGTGGAACTTCTCTGGAATAACCTGTCAAACGATACTTGTTACATAAAAAAAGGCAATATTTTAAAAAGATATTCTTGATTGGAACGAGTTTAGGAATTACGTATTTGAAAGTTTTCAATAAACAGAAGCTACTCTTAAGTATACCAGATCCGTTTAAAGGGTGTGCAATATTGCATGGAGTGTTTGCTACAAGGTGAGACTTTTCACAAACCAAAATTGTTACTGCACGTGTATATGTTTGCAATTTATGTAACTTTGTTTCGAAAATAAGAGAGAATTATGCGTAGAAATAATAACTGCCCATTGCATCGAGTTCGAGGATGTGCATTTCTTGCACGCTTTTAGACAACCTGGGTATCGAGCAAACTTGGTCACGTAATTGAGCAAGTCTGACTTACCCTGGAAGGTTATTTATTGTAACTTTCTAAAGAGGTTTTTTAAATACCGACTTCATACTTGAAAACAGTTACAGGTAGGAGGCCACTTATAAAAAGAGTTTGCAACAAAAATTTAAATACCAGCGCTAACGTATGTGTAACGCATATAGCTAGTTGTTGTACGCAACTATTCTTTTTATTTGTATGTTTAGTAGACTTGTATAAAAATAATGATGAGCTATATGCTGTGTACACATATAATTTTACACGTTGTCCAACGACTGCGTTAATTCTGTACTGCGAAAATTCGAAAACATTATAAGTTCTGTTCAGTACTTAGGATTGAGCATACTTCCTGCATTCCTTATCAAAAAATATTTTTTGTTTCTTGAAGGTCTTAGAATGTTAAAGATTTTTAGTGAAAAATCTACCTATTAAGGGCGCCGCCTACCTGCGCGTCAGAGGCTCAAAAGCGACGGAACTGTAAGGTCGACCTTGAAGTGCGCATCAAATGCCGCGTCGCCTCAACGAGCCAAGCGCTGAACTAGCGTGCAAGGTTCCCGCCGAACTGTTTTTACAATGGGACAGTAAGCGGTGACCATATAATGAAGGCGATCCACGCTCGATATCCGGTAGGGTTGGGCTCTGTATTTTCGCATGTGGGAATTGTACCGGAAGATGTCGCTGGTCGGTGGGTTTTCTCGGGGATCTCTCGCTTCCCTCGACTCCTCATTCCAACGCCTCTCCATTGCAGGCCCTCATTTTATTTTATCCTTTGGGGCAAAACATGCGAACGAGCTGCTGTCGTAAACCCTCGGGCATTCTCCCTGTACGATATTTATTTGTTTCTACAACATAATAAGGTTTATTAAGTTAAATAAGATTTTCTCATTAACCAGGTAGGGGACTTTAACGAATTAGACAAATTACCAACTAGGCTTAGTACACGAAATTTCTACTTAGTTTTGTGTACATTTTTGTATAAATAAACAATATTAAATGATTTGTAGTGAAAACAGCTATAGTAAATAAAAATGGTAAAATAATAGCATACAGATATGCTCGCTTCAATATCATAATAAATCGCAAACAGTTTTTTGCAAAAGTACAATTAATAAATAGTTTCTTATAGCTCGATATTTAGCATATCACCAAA
The DNA here is from genome assembly GCA_003012365.1 of Medauroidea extradentata. Taxonomy (NCBI): domain Eukaryota; kingdom Metazoa; phylum Arthropoda; class Insecta; order Phasmatodea; family Phasmatidae; genus Medauroidea; species Medauroidea extradentata. Next base: position 33,906 of record PNEQ01089304.1, on the reverse strand, counting down.
CTAGATTACATCGATAGAGTAAGATCTTAGATAGCATGAAAAAACTGCATAGTGAGACGTGGGCAATTTTTTAGTCTGTCGTCCGTATTGTTTTTTTTTTTTCCTCCAAGCTAATTTGTACTTTTCCGTAACAAATCAATGTATATTTAGCAGTTTAAATAATAAACTCTGTTTAAATACATCACTTGACTCAAAAGTGTGTGTCTGATATCTCCTTCCATACACATTGTTATTGTTATTTTTAACAAGATAGCTCACTTTACCGTGAACAGCCTATAATGTGGAAGTGTAACTGGTGGCAGTATAGAAAACCTCTTCACGCATCTGGCACCATGTTACGTCTAAAAACTTGACAGACTTAAGCCAGTCGCCTGGTGAAGGGCGTGTTTGTGTATGTGAGGCGAAAATTGATGAGGCGTTACGAGCGACACAAGACTTTACGGTCAAAGTCGTAAACACGCACGCAGTGTTCCCGCCATAACGTTTTTACTATGGGACTTAAAGCGTTGACCCTAATCATTATTACACGTGTCAGTGTAACAAAGTCCAATGCACTTGTAGACCTCAATCTCGAACAAATCCGTTACGTGTATCTTTAGAAACAACCGCGTGAAAAATCTGATTTTAGTCAAGTTTGAGGACTTTAAAATAACGCTTGCAATGTTCGTGGTGTTTCGAAATTCACATTCACAAGTAGTCTGATGTGTTTTCTTTTCATAGATAAGTATTGTAGACGCATGTTTTACGGTCTCTGAGGGAAAACGTAACTCCGAACACGCTGCGCGCAGCTCGAACGCCAGCCAGGCGGCCGCCTTAAGGCCATGCTCTCTAGTTTATACATTTTTAGCGATATTAATTTTTTTTACGTCTGAACGGGAGTAGATATCAAAAATATATTTGGCAGTTATATTCAAAATCGTCTTCTCTATGTTGGATGATTTTTTCAAGGCCGTAAATACTATGGATTTAGCTAATTATGCAATTAACGAAATTTTCGTTAGTTGACTTTTAGTCGAAGCTGTATAATTCCTTGTTTTGAAAACAATCAACTATTACGGCAAAAACAATCTTAAACAAAACTGCCAGACAGATTTTTTATATCTGCTATCGTTTAAGCTTAAAAAAATAATTATCACAAATAACGATAGAGACAAGAGCAGATTGTCGGTTTCGCAATACTCTGCGCAAGACATTAACGAGTTGAAAATTTACGATCAAATAAAATTATTGCGCGTCGATATTGTTGTCAGATATAATTAATTTCATTTTAGTTTAATAACGATTGATTTTATGCAGTTGGCAATATTGAAGGATAATCCACATTGTCTTTTAACTTACAAAATCGAATCAAACACAACACACTGAAAGCAAAATTATTTAGTTATGGGCTCTATCTGACTAGCTTATGACCACGGAGTTTAAAAAATTAATCTAAGTGAGCACATATCAATTTAAAATGTGGTTTGCTTCGAACAATAAAGGGTTCCGTGTAAAATGTATTTCAAGAAAGACTGTGACAAGAATAAATTTAAGAAAATGACATATTTCCTCGAATTTTTTTGTAAAACATAAATCCTTAAATAACAAAAATTTTAACAATTATTCTCACCGCAGTAGAATTTGTAAGAAAAAAATTACACAGAATTTTTATGTTTAAAAATATTACCAATAAATTTGATGTACTGAGAAATATCTTATGTAAGCTTTGAATTCCCTTTTAAACTCCGTTGCTTCGCCCAAACTTTAGACGTAGAGCAAATAAATAACTTATAATGGTAAACACTTTGAATGTCGTTTTTTTGACTCTAATAGACACACAAAATTAAAAACACAAATATAAATGGAACGCATTGTCAGAACATATTTTTATATTTCAGGGAACTGTGTTCGGCTATAGGGTTGGTGGGAATGGTATGCCAGTATGATGTTATAGATTCCTTGGTGATTACACAGTCCCATGCTCGCACTGATTGCTTGACAATAACACGTGACTTCCGGCTGCGGACGGGACACGGCGGCGCAAGGGGAGACCAGTCCGTGACGAATGTAGGGTTGGCCAACATAACGGCAAAGTAAAATACGACGACCTTCAGTACTTACGGGCACTGCCAACCTTAGAGCCTTGGCGTGTGCTAGGTTAGGATTGTTGTACATTTTATAAGGCGCTTACGAAAATTTACTCAGTGGAGTAGGGTAGGTGGTCTCTGTCACGTAAACGGTTTTGTCGATCATCCGGTTTTGAGGATTTGGTAACCCTTACAATTCTATTTATTCAAAGTTTTAAAATGACGGGGTGGGGGAAGCCTACATATTAACCACATCATAAATATTTTGCTAAATGCTACATCCACGGTGCATTCTTTAAACATACTATGTTTACATTCAAATATATTTGTTTTATAGTAGTTGACCGAGAGACCATCAGTTGAAATTTCGAACACGGATAAATTTACCTGGGATAATTTTCCATACAGCAAAAACTTGAAATTTTGAATGACCTACCGTACCCTTGAATCTTCATAAGCTCTTATATTAATTTTGGGAGAGTTTAAGTTACTTTCAAGGTACAGCTTTCAGATTGAAACCAGTTTCTGCATTGGAAATAAGAGAATATTGCTACCGGAATAAAAATGCGGGGAAAATATGTATGTATTTCACACGTTTCTTTGGGCAAAAAATTAATTATTTAGTTACAATTTTGAAGGCATTAAAAAAAGCCTAACATCGTATAGTAAGATTAACAAAAAAGTCAATAGTTTCGTATATGTATCATCGACAAGTTCTTTGCCCCATTAAATATATAATTTAACACGCAAACCCTTATACTTACTCATGATAAATCTCTAACGTAGACAGCACTTACAATAATATGCAGGGCTGCCAATTTCTTTCGAAGAAACAAGGTCACATGTTGACCAAAAACGTTACCGATAAAAAGAGAACATCAACTGACAAGTCAGTTTTTAATTTTAAGAGTTCCTGGTCATTGTTAATATCAACTGCCAGAGAAAAAACTACTGTTAGAAATCGTTTTAAAAAGCAACTCCATAGACTCTTGCACAAAATAATTATTTATTATGCTTAGGAATATTTTTCTGAGATCTATCCAAATACCTGGAGTCCCCGCTGTTCATCGCTGGCCAAAATGTAATATATTATAGTGTAGGTTGTTCGAGATAAAGTTAGCATTTTTGAAAACCAAATTGTCTAGAATAATAATTATATATATATATATATATATATATATATATATATATATATATATATATATATATATATATATATATATTGTGTAGCCTATCTCCGACGTTAAATTTTGAGTATGATACAATCTATACAATTCGACCGTTACTTAGAAATTGTTGTTTCAATTAAAAACTGACAGAAAACTTAAAGTAACTAAGGTTTTAAAAGTTTATACTATTCTGAATCAGCTGTATAAAATTTTTTAATTAAGAGCAATAGTTGGAAGTATCAGTTGAAATTCTTTCCAACAACCGTTTTTAAACACAACTTTGTTAAGTGAGCATACACGTTGTATGCTAACAATATAATATACTATATGTTCTCGGTTCGCTATGTCACAAAACGAACAATTGTCTTGCACAGAAATTTTTGCCCTTCTTTCCGTATTAACGACAGCGAAAATAAAAAAAAAAAAATTATCCTGTAGATGATCAACTCTGTTTTAAAAACCCTACTTTGCTGGAACATCTGCTCTCACGCTAAAAGTAGGGGATCGTAGGCACTCAGTTATATTGGAAATTTTTCAACGGTTTAAGGTTATAAATCTTTTCCTACAATGGTTTAAGTTCTGATAAAACCCACACTACTGGGTTGAAAACGTCAAGAAGGTAGGCTAGAGAATATTTGCCGTTCGTTCATATTTCTTTCAGCATCTTTGTATTTAGTTAAGTGGATATTTTTCTTCATTTTTTGTGAGTTTTTCGAACCGTTAATTTTTACGTAGCAATTGGCGAATTGGGCCGCCACTTCAAAATTTATGTCATTGCTACATTTTGTAGAGTAAGTAAGGTAATTCACTTTACCATATGCACCTTTTCCATACGATTCTAATTCCTTATACGTAAACATAAAACAGTTGTTACCATGTTATAAAAATAATGAGCTCCGTAAATTGTTCTTCCTTCAATTTATTTATTAATAATTTATTTTGATTTAATTTTTTTTTTTAATGTTTGCTATTCTTCTCGTCGACAGCGAGGCCATTAGAGACGATTACACACAACTTTACACAAGAACAGAAATACTCCTATCCAACGTTAAGTGTACCTTTAACCACACTCCTACAATGCATTGCAATTTATTCGTAAACGTTTTACATGCACGTATAACGCCAACGAACGAAAGAAAAGACGCTTGGAACAAGGTCAGAATGTCTTCGTTAAAACACCATGTTCGTTAAAAACAGTGTTCCTAAGCCCTTTAAAAAATCTGAAAACGGGCTCTTCAAAATGTTTTACTTGGGCGCTGATGACCATGATGTCAAGCGCCCCACAACACAATTAATTATTTAATTAATTAATTCATTCAAAATGTACTAACCGGATGTGTATAAAACTCAGACTGATGTGTGTACTGTACATTGACCGTCCACCAATAAAGTTATATGATCACTGCCTAAGAAGTACGGAAAGGTATGATGACGAGCGGACGACTGAAATACTCAATCGTTAATAAAATCTGAACTACTAATCAAAATTCGATATTTTTTTTTACGAGTAGGTATTTTATCAGCGGACGTTTATTTATATAGCACTATGCGATAGTATGCTTTACTTTTGAGTAAAAAATTAAAATTTGTTTTTTAGAAAAACTAGGGGCTTGAAACCACAAAATCTACAAAAATTGGAAACTGTAAATTTATGGTTTTTAAGACGATAATATCTACGTCTCTATAGTAGCCGAATTTCAAAAATACTAGCGTATTGATTTGAAAATAATTTTACTATCCGAAAATCTCTGCGCGAGAGGTTTACTGATGTTAAAATTTCCTTTCAAATGAAAACGTGAGAATTTGTTAATTCGCTTGGAGTGATTTCAGGAAAGCCATGGAAACCGAATTCAATATCATCGGAGCACTGAATCGAACCGGGGTCCTCCCGAAAGTGAGTCCAACATGGTACCGTTGAGTATAACTTTAAGTCTGTATAAACAGATACACGTGGATTCTCATGCCTAACTTTAAGGAAGGGGAAGGATGAGGAGGTGCATCACGAACCAAGATGGCTTGAATAATTGTTTTTATGTGTTGTTTGTTTAGAAAATAATATATATTAAAACATGTTATTACAGTGCTCTAGGAAAACATGTTAGCCTGCTAAACTCATATAAGTCACGCGAGCTAGGAAAGGTCCTGTTGATGCGTAGATGATAAGTTTCCCCCTCGTCCTGCCCCTAACCGGCGGGGGTGTGCGCATTTGCTGGTTGGTTGTAGCTGCTAATAGCACACTCAGGGTTCCGTCATTTCCCCTCTTACTGGCTGGGAGGGGAAATGTGGGGCGGGTAGCTGCGCAGTAGATACCATTTCAGGTGTTCTGGGCCACTCTCTCAAAACCTTTCCTAGGTTGCGGGACTTGTAAGTACGCAACAGTTTATCAATATTTATGATGCAATTACTTTCAAATTATTTTTGATTATGAATATATACTCGCCTTTCAAGAGTCATCAAGTAAAGTGTACGTAAAATTAGTGACTAATACCGAAGACATCTGTATAATGTTTCGTCTTTAAAATGATATTTGCTAAGTAATTTCAATAAAAATATTGTTATGATATATAAATAAAAAAAATCAACACCCAGAGTGTGAAACCCATCTTAAACGCACGCCATTTAAGAATGAATGATAGTAACCATCTTGAATTTTTGTATTTTGTGTCATAATTTTCTTCTGGCTATATTTATGAATAGAATAGGCTACATACTGATTGAATTTCAGACACCATAAACCTTTATTTTCCGTTACTGTTGTAACAGATCGAAATGAAGTTATGAAAGTAATAAGAATTTCCTTACTATAATTCGATCTGTAACAACAGTAACAACGAGAAAACATTTACAGTGTCTAAAATTCGATCAGTTTGTATTATATTCCCGAGTTAGGTTTTAAAGTTCGAATAATTTACCCAGAAGAAAAGTTATGACACAAAATACAAAAATTCAAGATGGTGACTACGGTTGTGTTCGAATTGGCCGTCTAAGGGCCCTTACCACGCTTCAAGCCCTTGAAAAGTGCATCGTGGAAGTGACGTCACACACGCTGCTGTTAGAATTCACAGGACCCCACCGGGAATCGAACCCGGATCATCCTTGGTGGGCTTTATGAGGTGACGATACAATTTTACTGGTGAAAAGTCTGTAACAAAGTCCAGTGTACGTTTCTATCTGAGTTGCACATACATCCAGTTTGTATATTTTGAAGTATGGCCGTTTTTTAGCTATGTTGAAGGACTTCGAAACCGCTTTTTAACAGAACAATGTTTTCTTAAGAATGAAATTCTGTACTTTTCCAAAGTATGTTTAATTTTCGTACACTAGCACAATAGACATTTTGTGAAATAGTTTCGTTAAATAAACGTATTTAAGAAAGCAATGCAACACATTTAGCGCGTAGTAGGTGGACTAGCACCAGGTCAGTTGCCGCATCTTGACCTATCCGTGGCAAAGTTGCATTCGTACACACATGTGGAAATTGAGACACACGTCATCTTGTTGAATGCTGAAATCCCTGCAATCACTCTCAAATAGGCAACGAGAAAATTCTAGCACACAAAATGCTTTCCCTGCCTTGTTCACAGACCAGTAAGCTACTGTATGTATACCATTTCATTTCACGAGCTCTGTTCCTCGAGGGGTACTGTTTCTGTTTACGGGTACAAACCTCCAAAAATACCATACAAGACGGGAAAACACAACTTCCTGGCTCCGCAGGCCTTCCTGCATGTTTGTTTGCACTCGGCAAACATTTGTTTCCCTGCGTAAACAAAACGATCTCCCCCCGGCTGGCTGTTCTACATGACCGACATCCGAACTAGGAACACTTCCTTTCCGTGCAGCCGCACGCCTAAGAGGTTTCAACCACACATCCGTGCTACGTACCACCTCTATGGGTGTTTACAAATCTCACAAGGGTAGGTCAGAGATTGGAGAAACACACAGATGTAGCATAACGTGATTGTGAGAAGTATGTGGCCTTGAGAGGGAAGGTGGATGAGTCCATCCGCCATATTGGTAACCATAGCAACATGTACAATGACGCTGTGGGTTGACCTACCATAACCTCTATTCTCAGTACACCCACAGGAACAGCTGACTGATCTTGGAAACAACTCCGCCATGTTGCTAACAAACTAAGTGGGCTTGGTCTTAGTATAAGCTGCTAATGCTCCATCTGTACTTTTCCCTAATCTCTAAGTAGGGTAGGTAAGACGACATTTCGGGTTCCATTGTACAATAGGTAATCCGAGTAAGTCAACACGTGACCAAATGTTCACATGAAAAGTTTCTTGATCAACTCCTTACTTATCCAGATCTCTGTCGGGGTAAGGATAGTTCTATTAAAGGTCAGAAAGAAAATGTGTTTCCTTATGGGAGAGTTTCGCACAGGAAAAATGTCTACCTCTAGTTTCGCTGCTACAGTTAAGGGACCAGGAAAATACAAAACTGCAGTAAAATTACAGTTAAATAGGCTTGGAAATGACAGAAGTCATTTAACTTAACATTAAATGTGAAAATAAACCAATTTCGCGTTTTAAATCATCAGCTTTTTTAAACTAAGGTAAACTCTACGATTTGTCAGTTTGCACCCGTTACCGATTTACCGGTACTAGTGCTCATGCGGCAGAAATTTTCCCTGTGCAAAACGTTTAACATTGATCTTTCAAACCTGTAGTAGAATTATCCTTAGTCGGTGTAAACAGCTGATAGCAGACGACAGTCGCCATTTGGCACTAAAAAAAAAACAGTTACAACAAAAGAAACAGCAAAAGCGTGTAACTTAATGCACAGCGTTAAAAGTATCGAAGAAACATGCATGAAACGAATATTATGCGTAACATGAATACAATAACATGTCAAAAGTTGCTGCCGACGTCGAATTTAGTAAATTATTCAACATTATGAAATATGTGTAGGTTTTTTTATTTCTGCCGTCTTAAAATTCTGAACAGCGTTATAGACGTTAGTCAAAATTCTGGTGATTTATGAAACATGGTCACGTGACTGAGGAAACCTAGCTTACTCCTGGTCGTGATTTTTTGTAAACGCCTCTTGACACGCATGTCTCCCGCAAAGTTGGCAACTCGCCAGACAGGTACACACGGGTAAGCTTAATTTTACTGCAGGCTAGAAAGATCAATGGTAATAGTTTAGCACAGGGAAACTTTTTGCCGCTAATGGGTGCGAAATTACCAATCACAGAGCTTTCCTGCATTTCAAGTTTCATAGCACTGTATTAATAGTCGTGTTTCAATTCTTGAAACTGTCCTTGAATAAAGACGACTGTTTAATAAGCAAGTCTTGAGATTTGTTTTCAGATACGTTTACAAGTAACTCTCAGGTGGGTGTGTATCAAGTGACATGTTGCTTGTAACTCGATTTTACAATTTAATAGCCGTGTCTCGAGACAACAGCATATTAATAGTTATTGAAACCAATATAAAGTGATGAATATTCGCTAAAGAAATTCGTATCAGGGAAGTGTGGAAAATAGGTGACTTGAGATGAGTTTTTCGTTTATAATTGTGTAATAGGCATTTGTTGGTTAAGTAATTGTAATCATATAATTGTAATGAGAAGATAATATGTAGTAAAAATTGTATGTGGAAGTAAACTGAATCAGTAAAAAAAAAAAAATCTTGCAAGGAACCTGATGTGTAGTAGGCCGACCACAAATTTTTAAGGAAGTACATATTCTCTAATGATACAGTAATTAATTTAATACTGTCTCATATTGAGCCTGCGTGGGTAAATATTATTATGCAAGTTTAGGTTACTTTAGGCAAGGTTATGTAACCTAAACTTTACCTAACCTAGCGAAAAATGGAAATCTTAAGGGTAAAATAACCTAACTAAAACTAAACAAAAATTACCTTGTTTAACGAAAAACAGAAAATTTCGAAGTTAGCAAACTACGATTTTTTACGTACGACTACTTCGACGTCTACAGAAACCATTTCATTAATAAACTATGCCTTTTCAATCAATAGTTCGGCTGGTGTATGGTGAGTAGTTATTCTTAATATTTATCCCTTCATGTCAGTTATGGACACCCCAAGCCAGCCTATAAAATGACAATTCCGTTTCAGATTTTCCTCGCCGAGTCATACTTCTGCAACGCATGCATTAAAAAAATACATTGTTTTCAATTTTTGTATGAGTTAGGGCTAATATAATGACTAGGTAGTTCTGTTCGGGCTCTGTTTATTTTATTTGAGGGGAGAGGCAAATTCAAGTTTTTTGTCTTTCGTGAGACAAATGTTTTGCGTTTGCTTTCTGAGTCCAAGATAATTGCATATTAATAGTTTAAGGCACAAGTGACATTTTTAACTCGTTCAGGAACATACACAACGAACATTTTTCGAACATAACAGAAATAACACAACACAATAATTATGTTAATAGAAGCTGCGGCACTATTCGCGCGTGCATGCCCAATTGCGAGTGAAACATCATCGTTATTATTGTTATTACTATACAGAGAAACAATTTTATGTACCTTAAACATGTAAATAAGCATAGAAACTATTCTGACAAACCAATATTACAGAGCAAGAAAGATGAATATTATTATTGTATGGAAAGAAATAGCCCTACCAATCAATGCTTGTCTGAAAGATACGTAAATGTTCTAGTTAATAGTAAAATGATTGTTAGAAATGTTGAATATACAAAATAAAAGGTAGGTTATAGGCATTTAACCATCAAATAAAAGTTTTCTGATGCATTTGAAACAACACACAGATTCACCATGTACCACGCCTAACCCCTACTTAGCAACATAATGCCTCATATGACAAAAGCTGTACGATTGCTTTATGGAAATTGACCATTTTACCTACGTCTGATACATAATGTTATTAATATAGCCATTAAAATTCGCAGACTTCAGCAAACGCAACACTCAATTCGTGGCTGTAAAAAAAATAAACATTCTTATGTGGTAATATTAATGTGTTGGTCCATTCGCCTCTTCGCACACATGAATAACAAACATTCAACTAATGCCTATCAAAATTGTTTTCACTACAACACCTGAAAAATTAATATTACCAAATCACCTGATACGATCTCAAGATGAGGTTAGGGTAAAGACTATTAATACGACCCATAAAGTTGATAATTTAAAACGCGAAATCGGTTTCCATAATTTCAAAATTAAGTAAAACAACTTCTGTCATTTCCAAGCCTGTTTAAATTTAAATTTACTACGGTTTCGTATTTTTCTGGTCCCTTAGCGATAGTGGCGAAACTATCGGCAGAAAGTTTCCCTGTGCCAAATTGTCCCGTAAGAAAAAACACTTTCTTCCTAGCCTGTAGTAGAATTAACCATATCACGGGTAAGTTTATCTACTACAACTTACAAAGCTATATGTTGTTAGTTTGACATGGAACGATTTCTTCTGCTACTTCGCTGCTATCTGACGTGTATGACTGGCACATTTGTGCGTGTATAACTTTGTTATTTATTTTATTTAGCATATGGTATTATCACAGAACACCGCAAGGGCGCGGTCTAAAACAATTTTCATCTCAAAGTGTTTATTTTTATATTTGTACCAGATATTTTGTTTCTTATTTTAGACACAAAATGTGACAAAATTTTGTTCTTACGGAATTTTTTTTATCTCTCATAGTTTTTGCGTAATGGATCGTGAAAGTGTAACTTTGCATGTTACGGTTTTAAGAACATCAATAAAACCAACTCCCTTACCAAACTGAAAAAAAAAAAAAGTCACAGAGAATAATGATGTTGTAGGCTACAAGTTGAGCTATGTTGAAAACACAAAATAAAATATGTATTTGTACTTAAAAAAAATATTGAATTATTAAGTTTATATTTTTTTAAATTCAGCATTTCTATTTCAATACAGAGAATGTTTATTATTTGTTTTTATGTGCGAGAAATTGTAACCTGGGACATCTTTAGCCACTGTGAATTGTTTTCAGTTTGGTAAGTAAGTTGGTTTCAGTGTCGTCCTTAAAACCGTAAAATACAAATTTTAACTTTAACGAGTCATTGCGCAGAACCCATGAGAGATAAAAAAAATTCGTAAGAGCAAAATTTAGTTACATTTTCTGTCTAAAACAAGAACTAATAAATCTATAAATATACAAATAAAAACATGGTGATGAAAATTGCTGTAGCCGTGCCCTTAACGTTCATACAATAAACTTTGTAACAAACAATAAAATTAATTACAATACCTAAGAGCCATAAGGTACAAATACAGTGTAATTACGATGTCCATGAAACATTAAAAAAAATTCGTAGGTAAATGACTAAACATCACGTAACAATTGATGTAGTATACGTGAAAGACGAACACTCAATTTTTGTTGTGGTGCCATCAAGTTAGTTTAGAAAAACGCCAACAGGAACGCCACCGATCGTAGTTGCTGAACATGGCTGCAAACAAGGCAGAAAAATATTTTGTATGTTAGAATCGCCTCTCTCCATTTCCACGTTGGTGTGCGAGATTACCTGACTGAGATGTTGCCACGGATAGGTCTGGAAACGGCCAATGACCTGATGCTACTCCCGTGGCCACCGTGATCGCCAGACTTGATACAATTAGGTTTATTGTTGTGGGGTTAAATCAAGGATAGTGTTTATGGTCCACCTCTACCACAGAACCTAAGTCAGAAAATGGTGTTTTGAGATAATCAAGTTTAAAGTTTTTTAAGTCCTAGTAAATTAATGTAGTCACCATTATATAATGACCTCTTGCTCCATCTATTTTTGTCTGAGGGAAACCATTTTGTTTTGGTATATAGAACAAAAGTTGGCAAGCCTAAATTTACAACTGGTTTGAGATGTTAGTCCACGCAGGTCCTCAATTTGACAATCGACTAGGCGCGTGACGTGTGACGAAGGGTTGACACACAGAACATTCATGAAAAAAAAAACCTACTGGAGTCTGACTCTTGGTAATGCATCATTTGCTGCGTTGATCTTAACCATTTATCTATACCAATTTTTTAAAATGTTTCTCAGACTTCGTAATGTAATTACACTGTGTAATTAATTGAGCTACCAGTCGTATTCAGGAAGTCTTTAAATTATCTCCGGTAAACTCACACAAGTTATGTTTGCACTATGCATGTTGGATTGTCCAGTTTCCTGCTACACAGTAAGTGGTGATCCGGGCGATACTATAGATTTCTCTAGACAAGACACAGCAGTGTTGCTGCAAGTGGGATTTAACACAACATCGCAAGCAACATCCAACCCTAAAGGCCTGGCAACAGAAACAATTGAACGGAGAAATAAAAAGTTTCTCTTCCTTTCCGCTCCTCGCCTTAACAATGACGAGAACTGGAGCGTAATGAGGACACGATTTTATTTGTTTACAAAAGAAGACATAAACAGTGTTACAATTTATAAAACGTAGCACCCGTTTTATCTGGCTCGCTGATACACAAGTCACCGGAATCAGTTTCGAACGGAAGATAACTGTAATTAAACATGCTTTTGTAAAGAACAAATGCGTGATTTGATGTGGTTACTCGTAATTCTGAAATTTTTTATTTTTTTCGTCTCTTTGAAAATATATCGTGCGGTGAAATCACTAACGGAGAAAGAAATACGAAAGGTATTATGGAAAATAAAATTCCGGAATTATGTGAAACACTGGGACAAAGTAGGCACAAAACAATTTTATAGTTATTCTTATATCAGGAAGCTTACATACTGTACTAACACTACAAACGTAACGTCACATACTAAACAACTCAAAAACTAGGTTTTAAGAGCTGTAGGTTATAGCCATATTGAATTTTTGTATTTTTTGTCATAACTTTCCTTTTAGGTAAATTTATGAATTGTAACTTAACTACCGAATACAATACACACACATAATATATAATTACACACACACACATATATATATATATATATACACACACACACCCTCACACACTTGTTGCAGTGCGCCCGTGGCTTTGCTCACGTGTATTACTCAGAACACATAATATCGAAAATCACTGAAAAACCTTTTTGTATAGGCCATTCACGATAAGTGATCACTGCCACGGCCGTAGAAGAACAGGTCTGGACACTCGCTTGGAAACTTGACTCCCTTGTTGTTTGGCTGCAGTTCACCAAGTTACCAAGAATATTGTTTTTTATTGGCGCTGCAGTTCGGGCGGTCGGACTCAAACTCCGCCCACTTCCTCCCCACTACGGTAAACAATTTATCAAAACGTATTTTTTTATCAATTTTCCTTCGCTCACTAATTTAAGAAAACGTTCCAGCAATCTTTATTTACTTTATAAATTTAACAATGGAAAAAAGTGGGCGGAGTTTTGAGTCCTACTCCCCGGAATACAGCGCCAAAAAGTACGACATTCTCGGTAACTTGACGAACTACAGCGAAACAACAAGGGGGTCAAGCAAAATACATTGGTAGATAGGCGAGTGTCCAGACCTGTTCTACGACCGTGGCCACTACATACAGCTTTCTTTCTGCCGTTTTGCAGCCATCTTTACTATTTTTAATATGAAAACCACAATGTAACTAAAAACCAGTGCAAATGTTTCAACACTCAAAAGTTAACATCTATTGGCCCAATAAAAATAGTTTTAATTAATAACAAGTTTCGTTGAGCGCTCAGTTTAATGTGAACAGCCTATATACCAGAAAGATAGGATAAGTAGCTATAGCTGTCCATGCGAAAAACAGTCGTAAGTTTGTCCTGACACAAGCAGCGACTTTTCCTGGGCCTTGTATACAGTCACAGAAAAATTGACGTTGTGGGGTAATTACAGACTGTTAAATGTAAGAGGTTAATCGAATTAAATACCGTGGTTTGCGTGGTATCGAGACTGATTTCCCTCGAGCACAACCATTGGTGATGGTTACCACAGTAACACATTTGTTTTTCTAAACCTTCACTTGAAGTTAAGTGGCATACAAGAATTTTGGCGGGGTAATGTTTCGCTGAGATATATACGTATTTTGTGCCCCAACCTTGAGGATGGTGAGATGGTATATATGGGGTGACACTGTAGAGGAACTTCAGTAGATAGTGGACTGCATATTCCACTTTCATCTCTTTTGAACAACTTCATCTATATTACACTAATTTTTCTGCCTTCTGCCTTGCAGTTTTTTTTGTGTCAGACTTGCATGTTTGCACAAGTGGTATTTACTATTTGCATGCAAAATTTTACTTTAATGCACCATTATGAAAAAAAAAAAAAAACTATGAGAGCTAAAATGATTTCGTGTGGGTAAACTATACTCACAAGTATCGTCTATACAAAACTAACATGATTTCATAAAAATATAAAATTATGAATTTATCGCACTTGAACATCCTTAAGGTGGCCATCTGGCCAGGCCACCGAACGGCGTTCAGAGCTATATATTTTACAAAATTATTCGAAATTCAGCTTGATGCCTGTTTAGGAATACCATGTTATTCGTGAGTATGCCCATTTCGGGTCCACAATTTATCTGTAAAGTCTATTTTCACATTGCCGAAAATAGGTGTTTTTGCGTTCCTTTTTCTGGGTATGAATATCTTGACGCAGAATCTTTTCACAGGTATAGGCATGTAAATGACACCTATATGTTTAGTATTACGCCATAAAGTACAAGGGCCACCACTGAATGTCTCATATTGTCGGCGAGAAGCCTTCCACCAGTTCAGTGACTTTGCGCTTAGATGCTAGGAGGATGCGTGATACGTGTGCTGTCACATCCTTACCGCTTCCTCATATTACATTACATTACACTACATTATACGTGGCCTTAGGAACGAAGCCTGTACAGCCATAGGTTGTATATATTCATCATTCCTAACGAATTTCAATCACAAAATCACATATCGACATAATATCAAATTGCTACAGCGCAATTAAACTCGAGAAGAAATTAGCAAACGCTAGAATCATCCAGAACAATCACAAACACATAACGTGTGCCGAATTCCCGACACAGGATCCAGAAAACCAAACCGCTCACGACGGTGGCTACAGAAGAACTGCTTCCTCGAATCCGGGCCTCGAACTTGCGAATTACCTTTACACAGGCGGCCACCTTAATGTAGATGAAGACAGATAACTTCAAGGTGCGTTTCTTGGTTTGGGAGTCGCGGAAGTAGTGTGCGTGGGTAAGGGACGAGAGGAGACAGGAACAAGTGAATTTGATTTAGCTATAGGCGGTTCGTGCTAAAGCCAGCCCTCAATAAAACACTGCAATAGCTATCATTTCTGTCAATTCGTATCTTTCCGCTCGTCACGACTAAAGACGTGGTGTACCGCAATTTTCATCAACATTTTTTTTTATATTTTTAGTGTACCAGATATTTTTTTCTTATTTAGACACAAAATGTGACTAAATTTGGCTCTTATGAAATTTTTATGTCTCTGATAGTTTTCGCGTAATGGCTTTTTAAAGTCATATTTTGCATGTTTCCGTTTTAAGGACTACACTAAAATCAACTGATATACCAAACTAAAAAAAATCACAGTGGATGAGGACATTGCAGGCTGCAATGTCATGCTCATAAATATAAAGAATTAAACTAATTTGTATTTTAAAAAAAAGCTGAAACTGAAAATAAAAATTTAAAAAATTAAATACTTGATTTTAAATATACAAATAATTTTTATTCTTTATATTTATGAGCATGACATTGTAGTCTGCAATGTCTTTATCCACTGTGATTTTTTTGAGTTTGGTGAAGTCTATCAGTTGGTTTTAATGTAGGCCTAGTTCTTAAAACGGGAACGTGCAAATATGTCTTTAACAAGCCATTACGCGAAAACTATGAGAGATAAAAAATTTTATTAAGCCAAATTTAGTTCACATTTTGTGTCTAAAATAAGAAAAAAAATATCTGGTACAAATAAAAAATAAAAATTGCTGACGAAATTTTCAGTAGACCGCGGCCTCAACAGCGGGAAATATCTAACATTTCTGAACACGTCACTTTAAGTTCGCTCTTGTAAAACTATACAGTCGGTAGGAATCTACACAGTTTGATATAAAAAAGTTCACTACTTATATAAAATACAATATTGTCGATTTAATTTACCTTTGTATCAGTATGGTTGAATTTAAATAGGAAAACGCAGGGAACTATATTGCGTAATTTCGCTGACAACCATACAACCAGTAAGATAACTAGAGTTATTGTAGAATTATATGCACCAACGGCTAGTGATATTTTTCAAAGGTTAAATTTTCAGTGCCTACTTCATCCCGAACGACCTATAACAAGATTTGTACCCGTACGGAAAGGAACTAACATGGAGAAGGTGCGGATGAGGAACAAGGGCAAGAGAAGAACATGAGGGAATACAACCATGGCCCTGTGGGTAGGGAGTTACGACTGAGCGGTTGGGATCATGGGAGGGGGGGGGGGTGGTACAACCGTTGGTATATCTACAAGGCGAGGTGTCGCTAAAGGAGGCGTTCCCCAGCTATTGTGCCAAATACGTGTACCGCGAATTCGCAGTATTTCAACGGCGCGTACTTCCCACCATCCCCGCGCGTCGTTTGCAAGCGAGTCGATAACACTTCGGTTCCGGGGGCTTCGCACCACCTAAATTCTGCCCCGCCTACCCAGCTAGCCGCAGAAATCAGCTCGCTACCCCACCCACCTCCCCTTCTTGCCGCTAACCCAACACCCTCGATATTCCTATAGCACGGGCGGAATATTGGAGACGATTCTACTTTACACAGCGTTACTTCGGAAAATATTACTGCGCTACCAACCAACCGTGGGATAACACTTTCATTTTCCTTTCCCCGTTTATGTACGCGAGCAAAATATTTACTACCGTTTCAAAATATTGCCAGTAACCTATAAAGATTGTAGTGTCTTGAAACAACACAACAACACATCCGCAGAAACTTCACACACAAAGTTTAGTAGGCCTATCTACTGCAGAAAAAGGATGACAAATTTTTTTCCCGCAAAACATCGTCACAAAGATTAAATAATAATTATATAATATATAATAATTTATTTCCTTATACCGATCACAGCACTTTACACAAATACTTTTTATATAATGGAAGACATTACACTCACATAAGTAAAGCTTTTGTGTGAGTGCTACTAGACAAATTATTTTATATAGCTGCGGTTAATTATGTAAGAAAACTTGTCATCTGGTATAAATTAATTTGAGAACAAAAATTGAATGCTGTATAAATAAAAAAATAAATACTTTTCAAGTATTAAATAGCAGAATACGCCATAATTTAACACAAATAATACGTATTTAATTTACTATCCAAAATGTTTGATATGCCTAAAGACAATAAATAATTTACGTAAAGATCATGATAGGTTGTTCAGGATAAAGTGAGCACTTTTGAAACCTTAGTAACCTTTTTCCGATAAGTTATAGTTTCCTGCCATTTTAAAATATAAACAAAGCATTAAGTAACGCGTAAAGTGTTTAGGATTGTATAGTACTCGACAAATTGATGTCTGTTATTACATTATATATTAAATAATTTTTCTATATAAGGTGGTCTTCAAATGTGCTAACTTTATCGTGAACAACCTATATGCAATAATAACATGCTCTGGGGGGAAAAAAAAGTTTACTAAAAAATTCTTTATATGCAGGACGTGATGTTACAAACTTTTGAAGATGGTGTAAATGGGATCAGCATTGGTATGAGTTGCATTACCCCGGTCTGTAACACGCCTCAGTATAATGTTATATTCAAAATAATTTTGGAATAACTTTTATAACAGTATATGACAACGGCTGTGGAAGTAAGTGTTCTATTTAATCTTATTAGTTTAAGTATTACATAAACTTGCAGCCTGCATGCCAGGATACATTTTCTTGACTAAGCCGGTAATTTAACTCTGAGAATGAGTAATGTCAGTTAATAATGAGAAAGCCTGTTATTATGTACCATAGTTGGCTTGCGTGGAGGGGGAAAATGATATAGTTTGGAAAGGAAGTTGAAGTACTATCCATTATTGATTAGAGATGGCACCCGAAGTTTTGACATGTTTTTTCCTGACGTTAAAATGTTGGCAAACGGCATGTAGTTTGTGTTTATATGTGTACAAGGGCACTTAAAGGGCGAGTTTACTGAAAAAAGTAATTAATTAACTTTAGTATTTTTAAACACATGTGTAAGCACTGCTTACCTGTAAATTTTAAAAAATTATTCTGATGTATAACATTTAAAATTTTGTAATTTTGTCATTAGCAAATGTTGTTTTTAAGGTGTGTGAAAGATGGGCTAAGGTTGACAATGATTTAATATAACTTTCAGTGATTCTATTCACACCACCGAGGGGTTAAATGGAAGAATGTGTTGACACCAGTAAACTGATTCTATTCACTCCGACCTTAGGGGTGAATAGAATCATAGACTTTTTTTTACAAATAAGTAATAATAATGCCAAATATAATTACAGCATTGTAAGTTATGGGTCGTAACTCATATATTTTACCACTGTAGATTGATTTATAAAAATTATATACATTCAGGCGTAGCCACAAAAGTAAAAAAGTGATCCAATTCACCCCAGTTTTACGTTACGTAAAGTTGATAGTTTAAATCGTGTAATTGGATTATTTTCACTTTAAAATTAAGTTAAATGACTGCTGTCACTTCCAAGCCTATTTAAATTTAATTTTACTATAGTTTCGTATTTTTCTTCCTTAAGAGATAGCAGTGAAACTAGCGGCAGAAATTATCCCTGTACAAAACTCTCCAATAAGAAAACACATTTTCTTTCTAACCTGCAGTAGAATTAACCTTAGAGTTGTCTAGGAGACACTGGTAGATACTAAAAAGGGAGACCGTCGAAGACTCCATGCTGTCTGTGAAAGTATCTGAACGGCTCCAGGGGTATGAGATAAATGTTTTGTATCGGGGACATATTTTTTGCATATTAGATGTTTATATGTTTGACAATTTTATAATTGGTTGTTTTTTAAATTGACGCTGGGAGGCGTTGTTGAGTTGTGGCCGGTAGTAGTTACTGCGCGCGCTGCTGGTGTGGAGTGTGAGGGAGTCTAGCAGAGGCGAGGGGACTGTGTGCTCAGCTGGCGGCGAGTGTGGTCGTTGGATCTCGGCGGTGAAGGGAGCTTTGATGAAGAAACTTAAAACTGCATATATGGATAGTGAGATACGAGCTGATGTGGAACCGGAGTGTATGGGCTACGAGTGCCGAATGCCTAGCTTATGTACGACCATTCGTTGAATGACAAGTTTTTAGGTGAACCAGCGAGAGGCCCGCATGACGGTTAAGGACCCAAAGAGTTTGGCTTGGAAGAATCTCCCGAGGAACGCCTTCTGATATCTACGTGAATCGACATTGCTGCCATCGTGTGTGGCGGTGCGCCGACCACGTCCTCCGACAAGGCAGCTGGCGCATAGGACTTTTGGAACCACGAACTATAAGTAGAGAAACTGGAAAATCGCGGGGAAAGTTAATTATTTGCTAGGCTCCGACATGCTGTATATAACGCTGTATATATATATATATATATATATATATATATATATATATATATATATATATATATATATATATATATATATATATATATATATATATATATATATATATATATATATATATATTGGCTATCGCTTATTTGTAGCATTATTTCTCTTTTCAACAAACCCAGTTAGAACTGTACAGTTTGAACGCACAGCGTGTGTGATTTGCCCCAAAAGAGTTCACATGTGTCACGGTTAAGAGTGCGGTCTACCACAATTTTCATCGCCATTTTTTAATTATTTATTTGTACCAGATATTTGTTTTTCTTATTTTAGACACAAAATGTGACTAAATTTGGCTCTTATGAATTTTTTTCTCTCATAGTTTTCGCGTAATGGCTTGTTAAAGTCATATTTTGCATATTTCCGTTTTAAGGACTACACTAAAACCAACAGATACACCAAACTAAAAACATCACAGTGGATAAAGACATTGCAGGCTACAATGTCATGCTCATAAAAATAAAGAATAAAAATTATTTGTTTAATAAAATTGGATATTTATAATTTTTATTTTCAGTTTCAGCATTTTTTTAAAAATACATATTATTGTTATTCTTTATTTTTATGAGCATGGCATTGTAGCATGTAATGTCTTTATATACTGTGATTTTTTTTAGTTTTGTTTATCAGTTGGTTTTAGTGTAGTCGTTAAAACGGAAACAAAAAAATATGACTTTAACAAACCATTACGCGAAAACTACGAGAGATAAAAACATTTTATAAGAGCCAAATTTAGTCACATTTTGTGTCTAAAATAAGAAAACAAATATCTGGTACAAATAAAAAATAAAAAATGGTGATGAAAATTGCAGTAGACCACGCACTTAATATACCACAGTTTATTTGAGACTATATTAAACATTTTCGTGATTTTCCAGTGTCTTTAACTACAAGGTATGCGTTGACCCCGTGAGCAGTGCCCCCGAATGTCCGGCACGATTGTTCAGTTTTAATAGTACAATGTGTGGGCCGTATATTCAAACGATTATTCAGTTTTACGAGACCAAGATGCGGAGAAGAAAGTGTATAACGTTTCCCCCCGTGATTTTTCAAATAACTGTATTTGGTGGAAGTTGCGGAAATACGATACGTTAAAAATAATATAATTTACCTAATGGATCAGTCTTTCTAAAAATGTCAGAAGATATTGATTTACCGTTTAAATTAACGTTGCTTAATGACTATAATTGTTTTGACTACTGCTTTAAGTAAGTTGTATCTAATCATAATATAGAGAGAGGCAGCGTCGTTTCCACCCGGTTACAAATAGAACGGAGGGTTTCAGATATATGACTGACTGTCACAAAGATTCATGCGTCATTGCATTGTCTACCCGAAGCAAGAATAGGTACACGTGGACATATGTTGTGAACTGTTTTCTTCAAAGATTCCAGTCTTGTGCGTATTGCATTTGTTCCAAGCCACCAAACTTCCAACACGACACCTGAGGTTCTGGTTGTATACACACACACACACGTGTCGCCACGATCGAAATTTGTCCAGAAGTCGGCATTAATTCGTTTTAAAATTTCAGCTGGGAGGCACCACACGTTCGGGTCTCGACTCATTTTCAAGATACATTATATTATAGGACAACAATAGATTCACCGTATTCGCGCCTCCCGTGTACAAATCTGTCAAGGGCTCCCAGACCATTCTTTACTTGTCAGTAATGCCTGATTTAGCGAAGTTTGCTTTAGACTCCTCAACAGCATCTGCACGTCTGAACATTGGCCTGGCAATTCTTTCCGAACAGCGCTTTGTCACTGTCGACGCCTTCAAATATGAATCTTCTGTGATGACATGATAGCAGATATAATGTATGAATGATATCCCGTAGAGTAGTAACAGTAAACATAAGTCAACAAACGTTGATAACACACATTGATAATACGTTTTCTTCTACATTCCGAAGAAAAAGAAGGTTTACGAGATCACTTGCCTGTTCCCATGTCTGCGTGTCTGACTGATGCTGGAAACATAATGGCGAGACAGAAGTGACGCGAACAACAAAGATGGCAAATCAGCTTCCAGGTTTCTGTGATGTCAGCGCATCTTCCTCGACGCTGTTCGGCTATCTTTTGTTATTCGCGTCGCGGGAACGCATCGCACCCGTCGCACCATTATGACTACGGCATGATGTGTATGTGTGTATCCCTTAAAAAAATCTTAGAATACAAAAACCTTATTCCTTTAGACCGATAGGAATACAAAAATAAAAATGTCACATATCTGAGTTTGAATCGCAGGTCCATTTCTACTCTCCAACAGGCAATTTTCGCTCTGTTGGTGGCCACCGACGATACCGTGTTCGCTTTCGAACAGAGGCGCGCGAAGTATTGAGCCGTCTGTCTTTCCACCGCCGCTGATTAACTGCCCTGGACAAATTACAGGTCATTAGCCAGCAGTAACCGACCTTGGACAAGTGGTCACGTTGCAAAGCTGTGATTAGAAGGATTTTCGAATACCCGCATTTCCCCTGCGGCGACCTGCAATTTAGCGATAGTGTTACAATGACAGCTTTACCGCAGCGAAACAGTCCGAGTCTTTTGCTAGGGTCGTATGTTTCCGACGAGAATACAGCTGGAACTAGACGCTGCTGACGTAAACACGATGGAAACTATCGTACGACCAGCATTTTTGGATTGTAATACATTTTCATTTGTTTCGTGCTGTGCTGCTCTGCTAACCTAATATACATCATTTTAAATTGAAACAGTAACGCCGACTTGGCAGTTTTGAAGCAGCAAACAAAAATTTAGATAGATATTTACTGGCTATTATTTATAACTAGAGATAATGGTATATCGCGAAATTTTTTTTGTGCTAACAAACCCTTGAAAACACTGTAGTTTCTTGTGACATTTAGCGGCCGCGGTGGTCGAGGGGTCAGACCTCCCGCCTCCCACTAAGGCGATCCGGGCTCGATTCCCGGCGGGGTTGGTCCCCGGATTTTCGCATGTGGGAATCGTGCCGGACGATGCCGTTGGTCTGCGGGTTTTCTCGGGGATATCCAGTTTCCCCTGTCATTTCATTCCAGTGCTGCTCCATACTCACCTCATGTCACCCTCCCCAGCGCTGAAGACCTCGATGTTAAGCCCTGACCAAAATCTCTCGCTCACTCATGCATGTGACATGTTATGTATAGAGATGATGTTATATCGCGAAAATGTTTTGTGTCAACATAGCCTTGAAAACACTGACACAACGTAGCTGTCTGCAGACCAATAACATGCATTAAATATTGAAATAGCGGCATTCTTATTGGCTCATTCAAATAGGGCAGTAGCTCCACGTACAAGGAAAAGCCAGTAATCTTTTGATAAGTTGAACGTATGTTGAAGCCTAGCAAATAGTCAAGTTTTTCCGCGATAAACCATCATCTCTAGTTATGTATGATTAGGAGATATAATTCTAACACTACGTAGCTGTCTGCAGACCAGTAACATGCATAATTAAAATAGCGGGATTCTTATTGGCTCAGTCAAATAGGGCAACAGCTCCGCGTACAAATCCAGTAATCTTTTCATAAGCTGAACGTGTGTTGAAACCCAGCAAACAGTCAAGATTTCCCGCGATAAACCATCGTTTCTACTTATAGGGCCTAACTATTAAATTTATACGCAATAAAATAAATTTATATTCTTTGTGAACATCACATGTTTAAACATTTTAACTAAATTTTTTTAATTTAAAATAAATATCTTGCCTTCGCGTTGTGTAAGTAATGCTTAAAATCTGTAAAATTAGCTTTTCTTTCTAAAGCATTCGAAAATAAGTTCTTGAAGTGCGCCGTCTAAACGGTCCCAAACGACAGTTCGTGCGGTGTGTGTAAACAGTCGTGCTGTAAAAATTAGCTGCCACATCGAAAATATTGTTGTTTCCTAAGTGTGATTTTTGTTGTGTTTCAGTAGCTTTGTTCACGTGGCTGGGACCGTCTGAAATTTGTACACCTAAGCTGCAACCAGGCGTTCTTGAGCTTTTAATTACGTTGCTGGCAGGTGCAACTACAACTCTTTATCTGAGAGCTGCACCTTTCGCACCACCTCAGTGATGTGGGGTAAACATGCAGAAGGTTGAATATACATGTCGGTAGAAGAGAGTAAAAGCTAGAATTTCAAACATTGTGTAGGTTAATATTGTATTTTTTATTATACACAACCCACTCAGGAATAATAAACGCCATGGAATCAAATATGATGTTCAGTCAAACAGGGAAAAAATATGATTTTACTTATATATTTTCAGTTTAAGTAACATTAAGAAAGAGGTTTCTATAACCCCGTTTTCATACTGCCATTAAATAATAAAAAAAAATTATTTTCTACTGTTTGTTTTTAATAACATTGTTACCAATGGAAAGAGACAAATAAGTTAAATACAAGACCACTGTAACTCGATTAGCACTTAAAACGTCATGTTGGCAAAATTAGCATCCTCTGCACACATAAAGAGTTTCCTAGAATCTAGCTACACCATTTAACCATTGGTTATAAATTATGCAGAAGGAATCGACCACGCGAATAAAGCTATCGTAATAGCCAAAGTTATGTAGTTCTAGCATTACCAAGGTACATCCAAACAAACAGTGACGTAAAAGTTCCTGCTTGCAGTGCAGACATACGACCACCTTAAAGTAAAGATATATTTAGCAAGCGGTTAAGGGTGTTAAAATTGTATAAACTAATAATTTCATGTTTTCATGAAATAGTGTTAGTTTTGTAAACGGTAGTTGTGGATACATTTTTCTCTCACGAAACAATTTATCTCACATAGTTTTCTCATACCGGTGCGTCCCAGTTAAAAATTTGCATGTTACG
Organism: Medauroidea extradentata; assembly: GCA_003012365.1. Lineage (NCBI taxonomy): Eukaryota > Metazoa > Arthropoda > Insecta > Phasmatodea > Phasmatidae > Medauroidea > Medauroidea extradentata. The sequence goes on along the minus strand of PNEQ01089304.1, from coordinate 9,342 downwards.
CGGTTATCTAGATAAAGAAAGCTAATTGACTTACTCAAATGAAATGATTCACAGTGAATTAACATGCCGTGGTCTACGTAACCTAACATTTGTAAACCTACAATGTAATATTTTGAATATTAAAAATATATCACAAACGTACAGTAAAAAAGCTGCAAATTCAGAATGTTTTTTTTTTTAAATAAAAATGTTGTTCACTGTGAATTTTTCGAGTATTAGGTTATGTGGTCCATAGCATGTTATTTTACTGTGAATTATTTCGTTTAAGTTAGCCAACTGGTTTCACTATTTGCATGGCAGCGTAACATACAAATTTGTACTTTGACGCACCGTAATGAGAAAACTATGCGAGTCAAAATTGTCTCGAAGAGGACACTGTAGTCATAAGTATCGTCTACAAAACTAATATTACTTTGTAAATATAACATTTTGATACTAATCGCACTTGAATACCCTTAAGGGCACTCCCTAATCACCAGCTCTTACGAAAACAAGTATACGAATTTACAACTTAAATTATATTCGGCGTGACTCAACTAACTTAAGATATTGTTTTTGGGCGAAAGTACTTTCTGTATTGACACGAGTAAAATATCAATACAGGAATTAAACTGCGAAAAGAGTAGGAGTTGTAAGAGTTTGAAAGTTTTTTTTTAGAATATACACTGATTTTCTCACAGTTTTCAGGGTATTGAAAAAAAGTATAAAATATCCTACAGCAATGTGGTAAGCACTGAGATGAACAACATGTCACTGGTATAATTTATTATGTAGGTCAGACAGGTAGGCCCTTAATAAGCAACAGCTAATATAACTTAACATGTAATTCCCTACCCTTTCTCACGCTAGGGTCCTGGGGTAGGCATAAAATACGATGCAGTGTTTTAGGAAATACGTATTTTGCATATGTTTCTAGTGTGTCAATGTACGAAAATAAAATACACTTCAATACATGCTGTTCGGAAATTCATATTACATATTTCAAGGGCTAGTAGAGGGGACTGAGTTGTCAATATTTTGAGTAGGAAGTCATGTCCGTCCGTGCTAGAGCTATTACAATGTGTCGGATATGCCGGGGTTCTTTTGTGCAACCGGATAGGCAGTATGACGTCAGAAAAGCATGATGTCAAATGAGGTATGATATAAGGTACAGAATTAAGTGACGTTTGACTAATTACAGAACATAGTCAAATTTATTTGGTAACAAAACCAGCGTAACAAAAAAAATTTCATTTATCACACTAACACTTGCGTCAACAGTGGGAAAAACACATTTCTGTCTTTCTTCTGCACTGGATGTGACCCCTTACGGAACTGCTCACTACAACATGGGTTCGATGTGACGACTAGCAACATCGTTGCACACATTGTACCGATGAAGCATGTAATGGCACAATCGTTCAATAACACTAGGTGTCCCGTTAATCTGTTGTGCAGCGACCATAGCTCGTGCCACCAGTTCTTCCTCGGTCTCGACAGGAGTCTTGTACACCATAGTCTTCATACGACTCCACAGTAATAGCATTGAATATATTCAATAGTAATAGTCCAACGGCGTTAAATCCAGTGGCCGTAGGCACAGACGACTAAGATATGACGTGGGGGCCATACGATAGGAGAACCTCAACCTATCAATCTCTGCTCGAATCGTCGGTTAAGATGTTCCCGAACATCACGCATAAAGCGCGACGGTGCGCCATCGTGCTGAAACCACAGTCCTTGTCGGAAATTCAGTAGCAAGTGATCCAAGAACTGGAGGAATATCAAGTAAGCCGCACCCTTTAACCTGGTTGGAAGAAGGTACGGCCCGATCACTTGACAGTGTAGAATGCCTGCCCACACATTTATTGAAAACCTATGTTGGAATCCCCTGGCGTGCGCCGTACGCGGATTTTCGTCTGTCCAGACATGACTGTTTCGAGAATTGAGAACGCGCTCCATCGTGAACTTACATTCATCTGTGAACAGAACTCTTCGTGGAAAGTAGGGCTCATCAATACAGCGGTACAGAAACCTCGTGCAGAAGTTAACACGTGGTACAAAATTGGCTGGTTGCCACGACTGTCCCGTTTGGCGATTGTGAGGATGTAGTTGTCGCTCGTGCAGAAACTCCCACACTACGCTGTTAAGAACATTCAACTCACGCGCAATTGTTCGCGTAGTTGTTGACGGGTCCTGCTCAATGTAGTGCAGTACAGCCTCTTCCAATTCGGGGGTTCGACGTCTCTTTAGAGCACCACAGTCCCTCCTCTCAACGGTGAAGGTACCTCGTTCTCGGAACCGTCGCACAGTTCTGGCAAAAAAGGGTATGCGATGGAGTCGTGCGTTGTGGATATCGCTCTTGATACAACCGATGAGATGCTCTTCCATTTCCTCCCGCTGCGCCATACACCAATATCATGTCGGTGTATTTTGCAAGCGTGCTCTGAACCGTATTGATCGGAGACACACAGGCACTCGAATGGGGCTCCAGGCATGATACCACAGCAGGGTAAACGTCACATGCTATCAGGTGATCCTCTGACGTCAGCAGGGTAAACGTCACATGCCATCAGGTGATCCTCTGCCGTCCTATCAGGTTGCAAAGCAGCACTGGCACATCCGACACATTGTAATGTCTGTAGCACAGAAACTGTACGTTTCCGGGCATGATTTCCTATTCAGCATATTGTCTACTCTGTCCCCTCTACTAGCCCTAGAAGTTTGTAATATGAATTTCCGAACAACCTGTACACGCCGGTCACCGAGACTTCTAGCACTGCATCGATTTTGTGCCTCGCATAAAAACGCAGACTATGTAGTGAGCTTCATGAAGGGCGTCGCTTCCCACCATCGTAGTGTCTTAGTAGTGGCAGAGCTATTTTGAAACACGCATCAAATGCCTCTTCGCCACAACGTGCCAAGCCCGGAACTAGCATGTAAGATATCCGCCGATCCATTTTTACTATGGGACTTTATAAGCGGCGACCATACAATATTTTTCTGGTGGAATGCTTGTAGCATAGTTCAGTGCACGTTTATATCTGAATTTCGCATACATCCCGTTAGTACATTTTGAAGTACGGCAGTCCGAATGTGCCGTTTTTAGCCATGTCGGAGGGGCTTAGAATCAGTGTTTGTACTAAGCGCTGGGTCTTAACAATGACATAACGTTCTCGTCCGAGGTGTGTTTCCTTTCCTTACGTCGGAACAATGGGCACAAGTGGAATTATTACGAAAGTAAAACGTAATAACTAACACACTGAAACGCATTAGAAGCGGAGGATATGCAGCACCCTTAAGGCCATGGATCGCTATTTATGCTATTTTAGTAAGTATTAAATTCCTGAATGGGAGCAGATATCACAAAACTGTTACATAGAAATTTAGTAAATTGTTTGTTATATGTAACCAAATGTTTTTAAAACATAAGTTTTTATAATTTTGATCTTAAGATACATTAATTAAGTCGATAATTAGCCAAAACTAAACATATGTTTTGAAAAAAAAAGTCTACATACTACAATCAATTTCCAACATTTATATACGGGAAAAAATATATTGCGGCAGCTACAAAAAAAATTTGTGGGTATTTACCCTGCAAAATTAATTTAGTGGCCAACATAAAACCATTTTGTTGACATCACTAAAATATTGTGGCCACCACGAAATTAATTTTGTGGTCACTACAAAATAATTATGCAGGGAAGTCTTCCTAAAAAAAATATGTAATTCAGTTTATATAACGGTTTGGTGATATCTTCTCTCTTTCAGGATTGAATAAATTAAACTCGTAAAAACAGGATAAATATGAACACGTGGCCTTCTGCACTGGCTGCATAATTGTACGATGGGCTTTTTGGCCGTATCAAGTTAATTCAAAATATTCCCTTCGTACATTAAGTGATACACGCTTAGAAATAGCATTCAAGGGGCGTTACACGTGCGTATGCCCATTTCAGGTCATCCAATTTATCTCTCACGTATGTTTTCACACGGTAGAATATTGCGGAAATATGTTTCATTGCGGTCCGGTTTAGGTATGGAAATCTTGTCGGAGAACTTTTAAACATAGGATACGCAGGTAAAATACACCAGCGTCTATAATATAACGCCATAAAATGACAGGGTCGCCATAGAATGTCTCAGTTGCTAGTTGTCTGCAAGAAAATCGCTCGCAAGTTCAATGACTTGCGCTTAAGGGTGTTTGAGTGCGATAAAATCATAATTTTATATTTTTATGAAATATTGTTAGTTTTGTAGACGATACTTGTGAGTACAACTTACTCTTACGAAACACTTTTAACTCTTATAGTTTTCTCATAACTGGGTGTCAAAGTCAAAATTTACTTGTTACACTGCCTTGCAAATAGTGAAAACCAACAGACCTACTTAAGGGCGTTGACCCGTAATATTTCTTTTTTTTTATATTTGTGCCAAACACTGTTCAACTTTTGCACATCAGATAGTACGTCATTTGCCAAAATAAAAAAATAAAAAAATTGGCCCTATAGTTTTTGCATAATCACTCATCAAAGTCACAAAATGACCATTGCGGTGTAGCCAAAATCAAAAAAAGTAATTAACTAATAGATTGAAAATTACAGTAACTGATAAGTCAGTGTATCAATGCATTTTATGACATGGTTGACAAAAGTTAGTTTTGAAAATTTCAGTAGTAGCCAAAAGTCAAAGTTATGCAAAAATTTACTCATTTTCATCAATTTTTTAAAAATACAAAAACGTATCGCTTTGTGTTCACAAAAGTGTCTTGAAGTAGCTCACATCATTAAGAATTAATATGAATAATCTTGTTTCTGCAAAATAATTATTTTTTATTATTTTGGCTACACCGCAACTGCCATTTTGCGACTTTGATAGGTGATTATGACCTAATTTCTTTTTATTTGGGGAAATGACATGTCATCTGATGTGTAAAAGTTGACCAGTGTTTGGCACAAATATAAAATTTTGAATTTTTACTGGTCCAACGTCCTTAAACAAAATAATTCACTGTGAACTTACATCCCGTGAGCTATACAATAAAACGTTAAAAAAAACCACAACGTAATATTCTGAATTAAAAATAAAATCAAAATTTCAGAAAAAATTTACAAATTCAGCAAATTTTTAAAATACAGAAAGCGTTTGCGGCATTTTTAAAATTTTTTTATTATGTACCCCATAGTGTATTATTTCACTGTGAATTATTTCACTTACGTAAGCCAACTGGTTTTCACTATTTGTATGGCCGCAGAACATGCACATTTTGACTTTGACGCATCGTTATGAGAAAACTACGCAAGCTAAAACTGTTTCATAAGAGGAAACTGCACTCACAAGTATCGTCTACAAAACTAACAATATCTCATATAAATATAAAAATTATCATTTTATCGCGCTTGAACACCCTTAAGGGCTTGGGCTTAAATTTTTCGGCTTTAGAGAGAAATATTTATTTAAACCCAGACGATAGCCGATATTGTAAAATTGCTCTGTAACATTGTTGCCAATTGGTTTACTGTGTAGTGTAAATTTTCCAGACAAAAAATATTGATTATAGCTGATTTATCAATTAAAATAACATTTTGTTAACTAACTAATTACCTACCATGATGCTGTATTTTGTCTCGACAAAAATCTGAGCTGATAGCTAAAACCAGTTATAACAAAGTTACAGAGCGATTTTACGATTTCAGCTCTCGGTTATTTACAAAAAATAACTATGGTCAAAAATGTTGAAACTTGGTACTAATACTTAGGGCGTCCAAGTGAGGAAAATCGTAATTTTATTTTTGTATGAAATAGATTTAGTTTTGTAGACGTTACTTGAGAGTGCATTTTCTTTTTGCAAAAGAAAAAAATAGCTCAGCCAGTTTTCCCACAACGGTATTTCAAAATAAAATTGTGCATGTTTTTTTGTTCTTATAAGCAGAAAAATCAATTAACATAATGAAATGAATAAATTCACACTGCTATTACACGTCACGGGTCACTTCTTCACACGATTGAAATCAGTTACAAAATGGTTTAGTATTTTTAAAAAAATCGATAAAAGAAGCAAAAAAATTAAATATCTCAGAAATTTTTTTAATTACAAAAATATTTTGTAACGGATTTTAAAACTTGTCAAGCAGTAGTTCCTGACATATAGTTTCAGTGTGAATATTTTATTTTATTACGTGCATAGGTTTTGAAGCTTATAAGAACGAAAATTGCAAATTTTGACTTTGAAGTACCAATATGGAATAACTGGCAGAGCTAAATTTTTGAAAGAGGAAAATGTAATACAAAACTAACGTTTTCTCACACAAATATAAAATTACGATTATTTACCACACTTGAACACTCTTAAGTCGAGAGAGAGAGAGAGAGAGAGAGAGAAAGTGCGAGAGAAAGATGCGTGATGCGCGTGCTGTGTCGTCCCTATCGCTTTCGCACTTCTAAACATAGAACCCTCAAAATACATGCGTTCACCCAGGCGGGCAACTTAAGAGGGCATGGTAGATAAATAAGCGCTGAGTTCTACAATTGAGATCTACACAATTGGAAAGTCAATATAGAAAAAATATAAAACAATAATCCTTGATAATTATATTTGCGAACTTTATTAGCAAACATTTGCCCAGTATGATGAATTTGTTAAGCGTGATGTCTTACGCCGCAATAAAATATACGAGACATCGGCGTTAGAGATTGTTGTTCAGATACACTTCACTCGAGAAATATTTTTGCTCAGAAAGTTGGCATAAACTATTGTCTGAGATTGCTGTTCTTTTTTTATTTTTACAAATTGGCTTCCAAAAACCTACAATTGTAAACTGATTATTTTACCGCTGAATTATATACCATAGACTTTTAACGGCGAGGTTTTCTGTACTAGCAAGGGGCGATATGAGATGAGAATGGAAGAACGCTGGAATGAAAAGGTGAGGTAAATGAGAACTCTCACGAGATAACCTGCAGCACTATTCCATCTAAAGACACTTTCGTTACTACAAAAAAAAATTGTTTAAATATGGGCCACTGAAATCTACCTTTACCTAAAATAATTCACGTGTTTAAAAGCTAGCCTAAGAGTACACATAATTAATAATTTTCAGTATAGTTTGTGTGAAATTTTAAACGTAATGTTAGTTGAGCATTAACACAAACTTTATGTTGGAAAAATTACTAAATTTTATACAAAGCAATCATATATTATTAAAAAAAAGTTTTAAAGAATAATAAAGTGTCTACAGAACATAATTATCCCGCATCTGCTTTGCTGTAAAGCAAGATTTCTTTACCGCAAGCTAAATAATTTTGCTGCAAATTTACTTAACAGTGGCTAATATTCAAACAAAATTTTACTGTGGCAAAGAAAGTGTTTTAAGATTGTTCCCCACACGCGAAAATCTTGGCCTATCGCGCAGGGATTCGAACCAGGATCACTTTGACGAGGGGAGAGTGTCGCATCCTAACAACTGCGACCTTCCGAGTTCAGGGTAACAGTTTGAAGCACAGCCGTGTACAGGATGTACGTCTTGTCGACAGCGAGGTCATTAGAAACTACATTAGAAATTGCAGGACAAGTATCAGGAGATAAATAGGCCATGATCTATGTTAAGATACTATCCAAGCATTCGCCGGAGTGATTTCTGAAACCATTTGATACCGGACTTTGTATGACCGGAGCCGGGGATCGAACCAAAATCCTCCCAAAGCGAGTTAAACTAGTCACCATTGTGTAACCTCACTCGATACCATACATTATGCTTCTTATGATTTTTTTTTCATGGGAGATACGGGGTATGGAAGGTACGATGTCAAACGGACGACTGAAATACTCAGTAGTCAATAAAATCTACACCAGGTACTCATTAAAATTTGGCGAGATTTTTTTCGTCGAGTGGATATTTTATCAGCGGATGTTTATTTATATAGCACTATGCGGTGGTATGCTTTACTTTCGAGTAAAAAAATAAAAACTGGTTTAGAAAAATAAGGGCTTAAAACCATAAAATCTACAAAAATGGAAAACGGTAATTTTTATAATTTTAATATAATACCGAGGCTTCTATAATAATCGCAATTAAAAAATACTCGCGTTTTCATTTAAAAATTATTTTAACATCCGTAAACCTGTCGCGCAGAGATCAAACATCTACTCGGCAAAAAAAATCTCATCGAATTTTGATGAGTAGTTCATACTTTATTGGCGAGTGAGTATTCCCATCGATCGCTCGACATCGCACCTTCCCATACCCCTTAAACGAAAGTCTAACATCTCATAATCCACACGGGATGAACTTTTTCGGTGAACCTCACTTTGTAAAATAGCACATAGCAGTTTCTAAACTAACGCGTTTCACAAACAATAAAGTGACAATAAAACACTATAACACAAGTGTCGTGACCTGTTGCGACCAACGCAGGTGCTTAAGAGGAGCCAAATAATACTAGCAGTTTGTACCACTTTTATGTAGGCCTGTTCAATAACATAATATGTATTATATCCAGTTGATAAACCGAGCAAATACGTGGCGCATTGACAACAATTAATTCTCATTCTAGAGATCTCGTGTTCAACTTCCGGTACGGAAATCATGATAGAGCGATTTTATTGTTTCCGTTATCTCTTGAAACGATGAATAGATATATTCTTTAAAACAAGCTATGACGTTTCCTCTCTTGTTACTCTTTAATTATTTTAAATATTCATACAACGAGACATAAGGGGACTAATGTATTGTTATAATTTCACTTTTACGAACATTTACTTCCCTCGAAAACTTTTCGCCTAAGAGTTTTGCATCCAGGGGCTCGATTCTCATTCGGGGCGACCACGAGTTAACAGGAGTTCTAACTGGACTCGTGCTCGATCTAGCAAGAGCTGTTTGAAATACAATTCTCATCTAGACCGAGCAGCGGTCTAACGGGACCTTCAACAGGACCGGCCTAGCGTAGGCACTGCGGGCTGCGGTAAGCAAGTTAGCGAACCTTGCTAGCGAGTCTGTTGAGTTACATTTACAGAGGAACTGCCATATTTGATTGAAATATTTCTATGCGCCGACGAAGATATTGGGATTTTATATTCGAGGATGATCCATTCTAAAACTGTGCACCTACATTAAGTATAATTTTACAAATGATTTGTGTATTATGTGTTCACATGGGCGTAAAAAAATTCGCACTCTTGTAATATCCATCGTGTACCTGACACAATTACATACGTACGTTGTATACAAATAAATAAATACTTTCTGATATGTAAGTCAGAGTGGTCTAGGGGTAAGATGTGTAGAATCTAAGCGTGGGGAGAGTGGTTCGAAACTTAGTGCCTTGTGGTTTTTATTTTTTATATTTTCAAAATAATCTCTT
>PNEQ01089303.1:0-28732 GCA_003012365.1 Medauroidea extradentata | reverse complement strand
TTCTGCTCTCCAAAGATATCAGTTTGTCGCAATAAAATAAGATAATTTTTAATTTTCAAAGTAGTTTTTATCCCTTCACAGTGTTTTACAAAATACAAATGTAGAACTGCCAGAGGTTATAAGTTGATGTTAAATATGGAACATTTTGATTGATTGAATCTTTGACTAGCTACTAATATAAACTTTATGTTCAACCTATGTTTTCATTGTATACAAATTGTTTTATTTTGATATGTACGTATGTGTGTATAATATAGGAAATGTTTTAAATGCAAAACCCACGTTTGTACTTTAAACCTTAGCTTTAGTGTTGTGGATTTTGGGAGATGCAAAGACAAACAAGATTAAATATTTGGAGGGTGGTGAATTGGCATATTACCTTAACAAATAAATAAACCTGGGAAATATATTAGCGGTTATCCTGTATAAATCACAAACATCAAAATTTTTATGTCTGTATCTATGGTCAAAGAGTTGAAATGAGCAAATTTTTCTCTTTTTTTCTCCTCTTGAGTCTACACCTATATGCGCAGCAAGTTCCCAAACTACGGTATTGTAAAGTTTCTATCTTCACAAATGTGACAGCTGATGAAAAGTGATATGAATTGTGTGTCACATAATGTACTCGTAAGTAATGACTTGTCATGGTCGTTTTTACAGACCCAGGATGCACCGTGGTGCGAGTCGCCACAGCTATGATGGGAAGATTGCTGGCCTGTATGATTTGGAACAGACTCTGGGGCGTGGACATTTTGCAGTTGTCAAGTTGGCACGCCATGTGTTTACTGGGGAGAAGGTGGCTGTCAAAGTCATTGACAAGACCAAGTTAGATGAAGTCTCAAGAGCTCATTTATTCCAAGAGGTATGTAGTTTGCATTTTCTGTGTTAACTTTTAAATACTAAGCATGGTACAACAGCTCTCAAATTAATTGGATACAGGAATTAGGTTACCATTGTAGACCAATATTTGAATCCATACTTTGCATGGTATTTTATTAATTTTGTCGCTCAGGGATGTTTATAAGTATTTGGTCACGCCATTCAATGACATTGTGGTTAAAGCCTCAATATTTTTGTGTACGTGATAGATTAGTCAGGGTGATCGACAGGATTTCCATGCCCCTATGCAAGTAAATTTTTTGTGGCCTTCCAGATTTGCTCTCCCCCTTTTTATTTTCATTTTTGTGATGCTCTAGTCTGCTTAGCGTCTATCAACAATAGTAATAATGAAGTTTTGTGTGTTAACATAAATATTCATCTTAACATATGTAACATTAAAAAAATCAAACCAATGCCAGGAGCCTTCTGGTCCCGGGCCCCTATGCATTCCCCCTCTGCCCCCCTTGTTGGCAGCTCTGTTGTTAGGGGTGATAGTGTCGGTAATGAATAGTGTTAATTACTAACTTTCTCGCTTCACTCTTTTGTCGTGAGGAGGAATTAGTCCCACGTAAACAAATGAAGACCAAAAGAGACTTTGAACAAACTGCCCACGTAACCCTGCAAAGAAAATTTTGACTGCACATATCAAAGAATTACTAATAGGACTTCAGGATGTACCACATTTTGAGTCTAGACTAGGGAGCCAGTCCATCCTTGATTCACAGACTCAGCCTCAAAAACTTTCTAATCTTCATCATTGCGACTGACTCAAAAATAGGCAACATAAATTTGGCTGTGTCCAAAAACTAAAGCTGAAATATAAAGTCCAATTTTGTCAAAGTTATCACCTTGGGACTTAACACGCTAGATGCAAGCTCCATATCCTACAATAGGAACAACAGTCAATAGGACATGCAGCCCCTTAATCAAACAAATTTCCCCAGCCATTTTAATAAATACAATTAATGTAAGTGCAATTTAGCATGACAAAATAGCTATCCCTATTTACAAAATAAAATATAAATCAAAATTACTCAAAACAAGTGCTAAGCCGAAACAAACGAATAAACCTGAAAACTTACATATTACAAAAAAAAAACTGTGTAAATATATAACTCTAAAATTATTGCTACTAAAAGTATATAACTAAACAACATTATTTTTAAAACCATGAAATGTGGATTTACTCTAATCAACTTAAAGGCTTAATTTTTCTCTAAGTATTGATCCTCATTTAGAAAAATAAATGCACGTCTAATTATTTGTGGAATAAGAATATTTATTCAAGTTAATATTTCAATACTTTATTGCATACCTGTGTATTTCAACATAAATATATTGGAATCTCTTTCTTCCCAGTTGGCTTCATTCATAGGAAATTAATTTTTTTATTTTAGTATTTAAAAGTCAAAATAATGTTTGCTTAGCAATAGAATTCTATATTGTAGGAGATTCTATGTTGTGGCACACAATGTTTTGCTTTTCAAAGATAGTGTTGAGATTGATCCAAAGGTTTTAAAATTGATCCTGTAATCTTCATGAATGCTTTTTTGTAACTAGTCAAGTAGGAAATTTTAAGGTAGCATGTAGGTGACTATGTGCAGTTTGCTGGAATAGTAATTGTTTATGTATCACATTTTGCCAAATTCACAGTGTTATGTCAGACATTATCAAAAGGAGCAAGGCTGGCCTAAAAGATGGAAATGGAAAAAAAAGGGGGAGGGGGGTACATCAACCATCCAGGATGCTGAGAACAAGGGCACCGAAAAAACCTGATTTTCATAGAAAAAAATTAATTGGATTTGATAGCCAACTGAAGAGATATTCATTTACAAACTAGCACAAGGGCACTTAGTTGCACTATTTTTGTACAGGTTGTTCAGGATAAAGTGAGCACTTTTGAAACCATAATTACTTTTTATTTTCATGTTATTCATAGTTTCTTGCCACTTTTTAATATAAACTGAGCTACGTAGTTAACAATCAAAGTGTATAGATTATGTTGTATTCAAAAGTTAACGTCTGATGTCACAATTAATAATATTATTTAATTATTGTTGTAGACAAGATGGTCTTCAAAAGTGCTGAATTTATCACAAACCAACTATACAGTGATTATTTTTAAATAAATTATCATTGAATTGGTAAAGTAATGTCTCACAACACACTGCGTAATATATTATTAAAAATAAAGAGTTAAAATTCTTACGTAGTTGAAATTTTTTATTCATACGTGCGCACAGTAAAATTTATATTTTTGCGGAATCAAATGAGAAACTATTACACAAGTTTTTGTAAGCAAGATATACAGATAAAAGTGTGTCATATTGTGGGAATGTGTAGTAAACATCAAAACAAGACAAAAATTATACTAAAGCAAACACTACTACACTACAATGACATACATAGCAGTACACTTACATCAACAAGAATACTACTACAAACTCTTGCTGTACAATAACATCTAACATAGCAGCAATAACATCTACGTGAATACTAATACAAACACTGGGAATACTAGTGCAATAACATCTACATGAATACTAATATAAACCTACTCCTCAGTACAGTGACATTTAAAAGGACACTACTACAGTGGTGCCTTGCTACACACTAGGATCCGCAGTGTCCAGTACAATATTTGGTTTGCTTACAGGTTTAGCCTGACCGGTGGTTTCACCATTCTGTGAGATGCTCTCCTTGCTCCATTATCTTTTTCTCCTGGAGGCTCGAATCCTTTAAAGGGTGGGCTACCACTAGTACTCCTGGACCCGTGTGGAGTTACTTTATATTCTATCCTTCCCCTTTTTGCCTCCCCACTAACTGCCTTCCAATTCCATTCACCTACAATATGGTCAGATGATTGTACCTCTGGTGGGTGTTTATATTCGGGCAACTGCGACTTCTTCAATTGATCTACATGCACTACTCTCTCTTGTTTTGTACCAGTGCCCCAATGCACTAAATAGGTCATAGAGCTTAGGATTTTTATTACTCTACTAGGAACCCATTTCCTCACTGCATCATCTATTGTAGTTACTATGACATTTTCCCCTTCTTTATACACCGGAATACTTTGTTTGTCATGCCTCTTTTGATTCCACCGTGTTGATGAGGACTTGCTAGGTGCTAACATTGTTAACATTGTGTTGGGTTTAGTTTTAAATATTACCTCGGACGGGCTTTTTCCTGTGATAGTACACGGAGTATTCCGGTATGCATAGAGAAATACCTCTAAACGATGTCGCATTGTTATGTGACAGTTTCTGTGTGTACCGTCAATCACCTGTTTCTTTAAGGTCTGCTTGATCGTTGTACACCTCTTTCCGCCAGACCATTTTACTGGGGTTGATATGGTGGACTTTTGACAATGCATATTCCATTTGCTGTACAGAATGAAATTAATTCTCTCAAGCTAAATGGGGGCCCATTATCGGAAACTTCACTACCAGGGATTCCAAAAATCGCAAAGCATGATCTAAATTTTTCGATGACCCTAACAGCTGATGTGTCTCCATAATCCATGCACTGACCCATTTTGAGAAGTGGTCACCCAATATTAGTATTTTTATACCCTCCTGGTCCAAAAAGTCGACATGTACTATTTCCCACGCTTTGTGTTTGTGGCCATGTCATCGTAGGTACCGCTTTCCGGAACTTTTGCACACACTGACATGCTTCGCAGGATTGTACCTTACTATGTATATCATACTCTTAACTGTGGCCACCACACGAAGCCCCTTGCCAGTATCTTCATTCCCACTATCCCCGGGTGTTGCTCATGGAGCATGTCTGTTACCTGTGCTTGGAGTTGTTGTGGGATGACAACTCTGTTTCCCCACATAAGGCAATCCTGTTAAATTGTCAGCTCGTGGCGTCGTTGATAAAAAGGTTTGAGTCCGTGATCGGACATATATTGTGGCCGTCCATGTTTCATCATTTCAATAACTTTATTCACTAGCCTGTCTTGATGCTGCGCCTTTGTAACGTCCTTTACTGTAAGGGGTATCTCGGAAAAATCTGGTGTACTAGTGATTGCAAAAACCCCATTTCCCATGTTTTCATGTAATCTCGATAATGTATCTGCATTTGCCAGTTGCAATCCTGGCCGATATTCTAACTTATAATTATATGCTGCTAAGAGAACTGCCCATCTGTGGAGCCTAGCGTGAGCTAAAGTGGGGATACCCTGGTCATGTCCCAAGAGTCTCCTCAGGGTTTGGTGATCTGTTACGAGTATAAATTTGTGTCAATATAAGTATTTATAGAAGCGTTTGGCAGCAAACATTATGGCAATGGCCTCCCTATCGATCTGCAAGTAATTTTGTTCTGCCTTAGTGAGTGTGCTTGAAGCAAAAAGCACTAGTCTATCAACTCCATCTACCCTATGGCTTAAAACTGCCCCCATGCCATACAGCGATGCATCACAAGCCACCGTGATAGGCAGCGCAGGGTCAAAATGTACTAGAAATGTCTCTGAAGTAAGCATTCCTTTTGTATTATCAAAGGCCTTTTGGCAAGACCCATCCCAACACCATGTGCTACCTGTTTTAGTAAGATTGTACAGGGGTTTCATTTTGCTAGATAACATGGGGAAGAATTTATGGTAAAACTGTAACAAACCTAGGAACAATTTCAGTTGTACATTTTGTGGCACTGCTGCATTTGCAATAGCTTGAGTTTTGTCATTGGTGGGGTGTACCCCTGAGCCATCTATCTTGTGCCCTAAATATTCCACACATTCACAAAAAACTGACACTTTGACATGTTGAGTTTAATGCTGCACTCTTTTATCCTCTCTAAGACAGCTGTGACTTTTTGGATGTTATCTTCCAAAGATATACTATCAATCAACACATCATCCATATAACAATTTACTCCTGTAAGCCTTTGCAATAGTCTATCCATCACATACTGAAATATGGCAGGTGAACTAGCAATGCCATACGGCAGTCTTGTCCATAAAAATAACCCCAAATGAGTGTTGATAGTTAGATAAGGTTTTGACTCGTTACCCACTTCCAGCTGCTGGTAGGTGTTTTTGAGGTCTAATACCGTAAAAATCTTACCACCCGCTAAACTAGCAAACGCATCCTCCAACTGTGGTAGTGGGTAACAGTCAACATTTAATACCTTGTTTAAGGACACCTTACTATCTACACACAATCTCAGCCCACCCTGTTTTTTTGGAACCATTACGATGGGGCTGGCCCACTCTCTATGTTTCACTGGAACAATTTTACCTGCATTCTATAGCTCTTGTAAGTGCTGTCCCATCTACTCTCTCAGTGCATATGGTGGCTCATATGCTTTGTGGAAGATGGGCACTGCATCTTCCTTGATGTGAACATTAGCCTTAAAGTTCTTGATGATATGTTATCTTTGTCGAACAGCTCTGAAAATCTTGTGCACAAGTCCTTTTTTACTAGACTAATATGGTCATCTATGATATTGCCTATGTTGCTCAACACACTCTTAATTAAGATTGTTCTCTAGCTAGGTACAATAACGTCAAGCCAATCTCTTCCTAGTACCATGTTGCTCCTTCCTTTGATCACCACAAGAGGCAACTGATGCTGTTTATCTAACTTCCCTACTACATTCACACAAATTTGCCCTAGCACTTCAATCTGGGAGTCAGACACTGATTTTAATTTTAAATCATGATGCTGTAATTTAATACAAGAAAAATAGTCTTTATATGCTGTTACTGGTATCACGGAAATGCATGCCCCACTATCAATTTCCATTTTCAGTCTCTGCCCCTCCACAGAAATTACCGCAGTCATGGGTTTACTTGCGTTACTAATGTGAACTGATGTGGTGCTGGCAACCTCTCCAATGTGGTATAGATGCAATGACTTAAGTTCTGTTGTTGCCTCGTCACTTGAGACATCATCTACTTCGTGTACCCTCTTATTTCGACAAGCCCGAGCTGCATGACCCATTTTTGAACAATTATAGCACTTCCATTGTTTTACTAAGCACGTTGCCGGATTATGCTTGCGTCCACAGCGGAAACATACAACCGATGACCTGGTCAAGGAAGGTTCATCTACTGTCGATAGTGACTTATCTCTTCCCCGCTGGAGCTGTGTTTTAGCTCTGTCATCTCTTGGTCTGTCGTTTCTACTACCTTTATGCCTTAATAATTTGTTTATGCTTGATGATGAGTCTGACTGGCTGGTATGTGGTTCTAGTTGAAAATGTTTTGTTTCCTTAGCTGCTATTTCCATACAGTTTGCTATTTCGTAGGCTTTATTTAAAGTGAGGTTAGGTTCGCAAATGAGGTTACGCTGGGTATTTTCAGATATCAACCCGCATACTAATCTATCCCTCAGGGCCTCGGGTAAGAACTGTCCAAACTCACATGATTTGGCTAGATTTTTAAGTTCCACCACATACTCAGCTACCGTTTCACCTGATTTTCGGCTCTTCTTATGAAATTTAAAACGCTCCACAGTCACATTTTTTGCTGGGGAAAAACGTTTATTTAAACCCTGCGACAGCTCGTCAAAACTTTTGGTGGTCGGGTCTTCAGGCACAATTACACTTTTCAAAATCGCGCAAGTCTTGGCCCCTATAAGTGTGATAAATAAGGGTACTTTGGCTTGATCTTTCACTTCATTTACAATGAAGAATTGTTTCATACGTTCTGTATAAGAATCAAAGTCCTCGACGTCTGGGTCAAATTCTCCAAGATGGCCGATTAGACCCATGTTTACTTTCACCGCACCTATCCGTATATTTACTTACAGTCACTTCACTAATCTTAAAAACAGTACGTTTATAACACCATCCTAATTAGATCTTACCCCTCCCATCCTCATCGCCAGTTTCGTATGTTCTTTATTGTCACATCTTTCTTGATACATCACATTTACATTACATCTAGTCCTCCTCATCCTTAGCCATCTTGCTCCTCTCCCTCCTTGTTATTCTAGCGCTGTTGCCAACAGCCCAGTCCCTAACATCTCAGTGAGCATATCTTCTCTAAGGATGCATTTGAGAATGAATGTTTGTTGTACATTTTTTATGTTGGTTTATTGTTTTCTATTACCACAATATACTTTTATCTTCTATACTTGTATATAGGCTAGTTCATAAATTCAAAAATGTATTACATGCTAACAGAGGTGCGAACTACTAAGGATTATCTGTAGTTTATACAAACTACCATGGTTCACTACGAAAGTACAGATTCTGTTGACAGACTATGGATTTATTAGCTTCTGCCCGACGGTAAATACACAGGCATGTTACATTGTGTATGCACGTATATATTTCGATCCGTAGTTATGTGGATCGTATGACGCGTTATTTCTTTTCCCATGCTCCGGCACACAGACAGTATTTTGTTTCTCATGTTTATAGTTTGCCGAAACAATATTTTGGCGATGGTAGTGTATTTACAACCTAGTTTCTTTACACTTTGCGCGGCACCCTTTGGAAGGTGTTCGTATGCATTAGAAAATTATACCTCATACAATTTATTTTTTGTATTATTTCGGGGGTGGCCGCAGACTACTACTGACTTATAGATTAGTTGTTGATGTTGACTCATGTAGTCGAATCGAGTCTTTTGTGGATATGGAAAATGAAGCGTGTTTGTCCATATAAGTGTTGTTCAGAATATTCGCAGTTAATGGGCATGTTTAGTTCTTCAAATGTATCTCAACAACACGTGTTTTGTGAATAGTGTAAATGTGACACTAAGGTGCCGCCGTTATATTTAAAGTAAAAAAAGTCGAGCATTTTCAAAGGTAGAAATGTTGAGATGTGTATATGTGTGTGTGTTTATATAGTCTTCCTCACATAAGGATTCCATATTTTGACAGTTAACTTCTGAGAATTGTGTCTGTAAACAGAATTGTGGAGACTGTGCTTTTCCAGGAAGCCAGATAGGTTTAAAGCTCCGAACAATAGAACTGCAAGACACATTTCTCAGAAGAGAAATGTCAAAATATGGAAAAGTTACATTAGACAGACATAATATTTGTGTATACATATGTAAGATAACACATTCACTACGGAATACTACGGACTACTGAAAACTTTGGTGAATAGTTGGCACCTCTGCGCTAACCTACAGTGTAGTGTTTTAAATTCTTCAGATCATGGAAACTTGGCTGCATTAATAGGTTGTTTCAAATTTAAAAAATATATAAAAGTAAATCCAGAGGAAAATTAATTTTTGTTATTTTACTTGTGCCATCACTTAATTACATATCCCTTTAACATAGTGCCTTGCAGCACTCCTCTGCAACATTTGGCACTTAAACTTTTATTTTTAATATTTAAAAATATTAGTCACTGTGCATGGTCCTGAGGTGCGCAACATGTTGACCCAACAACTCAGTATTTTCTCTACATTCTATCTAACTCATAGTAGACATAAGCATGTTGATTATAGTGGAAGATTCATTGAGTATCATTTCAGTTAATGTAATATAGTTAGTAACTTATTGTTCCTGTTATGAAATTAATTATATTATTGTGTAGAGTGAAGATGTGAGACTTGTGACTGAATAAAGGAAATATGTTCAAATCTTGTATTTATTATATTTTAAATCTCTACCATAGCTTGAACAGACTGATGCAAAAGAAATGCATGGATTAGAAATTTTCCTTAATGTGTGATTAATATAACAGTTGTTAGCATACTAATCTAGCATTAATTTATAGTTAGGGGCCGGAAGATTTCACGAATTCAATGACCTGCATGTTAGAATCCACTGTCCTATGCATACTCAAGCCCTGTCCATTTGTTCGCTAACTGCTACTTACTGGAACAGCAGACAATGAACGAATAGACGGGGCTTGAGTATTGCATAGGACAATGGATTCTAGCCTGCAGGTCATTGAATCCGCAAATTTTTCCGGCCACTACTTATAGTGTACAGCATATGATATTGTGTTACATATTGTGTTAGTTGTGCTATCATTAAGTCTATAGTAATAATTGTTACTAGTACTGTTGAAATGCATTATTTTTGTTCCATGTACTAATAAAATTTGTTCTGCAGAGATGAATTTTTCAATGGTTATAGGAATGAGTGATAGGATGAATATTTGAATGATTCATTAAATGGTTAAGCAACTTTTAGATGATATTTTGTATGATTGATTGGATTATTGATGAATTAAACTCTTTAGTAAATTGATAAATTACTTGTAGGCATTTAAATTAAAAATTATTCTCTTCAGGTTTTTGTTTATGAACATTTTCCATGTAGTTGTGTAATTTAAAATTCTGCTGTTATGTTTCACTTTTTATTATTGTAGATAGTAATGTTTGTGTTAGTTATTTTTTGTGATTTACTGATTGTGGTGTTTGAGAGAACTAACATTTTTTAAAATTTGTTAGCTTTCGTAGACATAATTTTAGTCTAGTTTTGAAGTTAAAATTGCATTCACGTATAGTTTCAAGAAAATTAATTACATCACACAATTGTATCTAAAAAAGAGTACAGTAAACTCTCAATTATTTGATCTAGTCAAGGAGGCCAAAAATCTGCATTAAAAAAGTAAAGTCACAAAAAAACAAGGCCTTCTTAAAAGATAATTTTATAAAATTACGGCTCTAAAAAAATTGACCATTGTTAAATGAAGGTTTTACTGTAAGATTTTTTTTAAAGCTACTGTTTAAGAAGCTACAGTTTACCTGTAAAGTGGATAGTTGAGAGTTTACTGTAATAGTGAACTGCAAATGTAAAATGTTCTACACAGTGCTGCCTGTATTTTGCAGGTGAGGTGTATGAAATTGGTTCAACATCCGAATGTTGTACGTTTGTACGAAGTGATTGATACACAGACCAAACTGTATCTGATACTGGAGCTAGGGGACGGAGGAGATCTGTACGATTATATAATGCGTCATGATGCTGGTCTGGATGAAAACCAGGCCCGCGAGTATTTTCGTCAGATCGTTCGAGCAATATCGTACTGCCATAGACTGCACGTAGTCCACAGAGATCTTAAACCAGAAAATGTGGTGTTCTTCGAGAGGTTAGGCATGGTGAAGCTCACGGACTTTGGCTTCAGTAATCGCTTCAATCCTGGGCAGAAGCTGGAAACATCATGTGGCTCTCTGGCGTATTCTGCTCCAGAGATCCTGCTTGGTGATTCATATGATGCTCCTGCTGTGGGTAAGTGTTACGGGGTAAATTTTTCACTTGGAAAAGATAATGTTGGTTTGGCAATTAGAGTTTGTTTATTCTCATGTCACTGGAAAATAATAAGACTAAATTGGTTCAAAGTGCGTGTGTTTATTCTCTGGGTTCTTAGCATTTGTTCAACTTCTTTCTATAAATGTGGTGGGTTTTGTTTGTAACTACTGGTGCATGCCATAATAGTTGGAAATTTTCCAGAACATTAAATAATATATTATAATAAATTATATATATATATATATAACCAATTTAAAGTTGTCATTATGGCCTACAAAATGTCATTTTTTGCCAGTAGCTTGGGCTGAAATTTATGTGTGTTTATTTCAGTATTAAATTCAGTGCTAACGATGTTAATTTGTGTTATATTATGAATTTGTAGTATTACTTATGTCCATGTTAGTTATAATTTTTGGGACATATCTGTAGTTTCCATCCATGGGTTATGTATGGGATTATGCTGCTAAATTGAACAGCATATTAAAATGTTTGTATTGCTCATGCAAATTATTTCTTGGTAATTGTCTAAAACACTTACACATATTGTTTTGTTTTGGGAAGGTCTTGTTAATGCAGACTAGATGTTAGGCAATTGTTTGCGTGTTTACAGATGTGTGGTCACTAGGCGTGATCCTGTACATGTTAGTGTGCGGGCAGGCCCCGTTCCAAGAGGCTAACGACAGTGAAACACTCACTATGATCATGGACTGCAAATATACCATTCCCGTCCACGTATCGGACGCGTGCAAAAGGTACTCTCCAAGTTGTACAAATATTTTGCCTTCTTGAAACTTTAAAACTACTGATGTAGTTTTTGTTAACCTTCTTAGTGCCAGAATTTTTGAAGGTACATATTTGATAATGGCAGACTAATTATTAAGAAATTTGCAGTTAATTTTTCCTTACCCATTGCAATCTGTAGAATACTTTTCCTAAAAAATTCATTTTTGAATATGTAGGTACATTGTAAACTAGGGTTTTAAAAAACCCAGACCTGATATATCAGCATCTGGCAATTTTTGCACAAATAACAAAAGTTAATTTTTTTACTCTTAGCACAGAGAGGGTTAAAATCGGTTTGTGCATGTTATGAGTGTTTGTCATAATTGGGCTTGTTTAAACTACTTGGGTAGGAAAAACATTTTTGGGTAAGAAATATGTGAGATTGTATTAACAGATTTACACTTGAATGAAATACCAGTGAATTTATGTAATGCAGTGAAACTGCTGTTACAGGATTCTCTGTCACCAAGATGTTCAACAAAAAAGTATAATAATTAAGTAACATCTTTAAAGATGGGAGCCTCGTAGGACAGAATCAGTGAAGTGCACATTTTTAAGGGGAAAAAAATGTGGATGCATTGAAGTTTGACTTTCATGATAAACACTTATGAGGTTTCTATCCAGGGAATTAGGAACTCTGTTTAATGGGTAGAATTAAAAAGCCTCACATTCACCTGCATCATCATTGTCAGTAGAAAGAATTGCTTCCAATGCATTGGATCTGGATCAAATTATTGCACAAGTTAATGTGAGTCACACTTACTTATTGCAAGATGAGTATCAAGGTCATTTGGTCAGTAGATACAAACATCTTTTTGACTGTGAACAGGCAAGTAAAGAGTCATTTGGTGTGAAATCACCAAATTCGTATATAAATGGTGTTCCAACCAATTTTGATTTTAAAATTATTTTTCATTGTCTAACAACATCAAAGAGCAGCTCAAATCTATTTTTAGTTTGTTTTTATTTGCCACTTGTAATAGAGGGTTGTTTTTCTTCTCAAGCATAGGCTGGAATAGTAACCTTGTAGAGGTTTTGGTCAAAGGCCAGTGTTGACCTTGCATAAAAGATAAAAGGTTTCGTTTTTCGCTAACGTAAAGAATACATCATAGGCGTACAAGAAATATATACTAATAATATTAAATAATACTTTAACCCTAGATGAAATAATCCCGAAAAATACCTAAATTACGTAAAAATTTTGTACTTTTCATGATATTATAGGGTGACTTGGGGTTGGAATCACAAAACAAAACAAAAATGTGTGGGTAACAACTATGGCTGGAATACTTTCCAGCTGTAATGAGATAATGTCTGGGTTTAAGGGCACAATAGCAATTTTCATCATTACGCTATGTTTCTACCAGATATATATTTTCTTAGACATAAATTGCGACTACATTTAGTTCTTATGAAATTTTTTAATCCGTCATTATTTTTGTATAATAGTTTCTCAAAGTTAACATTAGCATGTTACTGTTTTAAGTAGGCCTACAACACTAATATCAACTAACTTACTAAACTGAAATAATTCACACTGAATAACAATGTTGTAGGCTAAAAATTCTCTTATATGAAAACAAAATAATAAAATAGTTCTGTGTTTTAAAAAAATTTTAAAATGTATCTATAATAAGCTTAGTTAATTACTTGTCTTAACACACACTACAGTTTGCAATTCACTTAGCCTAGTACTTAAGCTGCCACAATTCAATTTCTTAAATTGAGCTGGTAGTTTTTGAGGGAGTTCAGTGATTTTCTCTTCAGAATGTGAAATGTTTTTCAGTTAAAGTTGAGAACTCTTGTAGGTCGCAAAATATCTAGAACATTTTTCATCTCTGCCCATTAAAAAATAACATCTTTCGTTAAACTGAAGCTCTAGTGCCTACAATTCTTTTAGCTTCATCAAATCTACTTTTTAAATTGAGCTCTACCTTTTGTACTTCTGTTTCATGTATGAAAGCTAAATACATATATTCCTTTAATGTTTTCTACACAAAAGTGAAACATAGTCGTGCGTGTTATAATGTGGTGCTCTTTTGGTCATTGCAGACTAGCCTTAGCCACCATTCACTTTACGATTCCCCCCTATGCCATCACAAGTTTTATTGTTGCAGAGAAATGTCACTCGGCGTCTAATCCAAAATCTTCTTTTTATTTACAGAAGTTAGAAAAATTTGACCTATTGTTGTACTGAGCTGCTGATCCATTGCAGAAATTGACAACTTTATTTAAATATGGAGCAAAGGACTTAATGGACTGTATCAACTGTGTTTGGAATGTGTACACCAGCAGCTGTATTATGATTCACTGACACTTATTATAGAGAGGGCTCCGAGATTATAGAGTCCCAATATCGTCTTATCATCTTGTCGAGTCTCACTGGCCTGCTGGATAAGCTTGGAGAAATGTAGAACTACCATTGGCGAGGATAGCATTGTAAATAAAGATCCTCAATAGAGACTATACTTACATTTTACAACTAACATATCCTACCACGTACTCATCAATACAAGTGCAGAAGCTGGAGCAGCTAAAGAGGAGTGTCGTTACACACACGTGCACATGGCAGCTGTTGTGTAGGGCAGTAGTAGGTGCTGCCAGTAGGGATACACAGCCTCACCTTCATAAGGGAAGGAGGTTGCTGCACCGGAATCAGGCAGTTGTAAGCGAGGTGGCAGTCGAGATCAGGGACCCATGGTTCCAGCAGCAGCAGTCGTTTCAGCATCATCAGGGGCGAGACTGCTGACTATGCTCTAAGAGATCGCCACTCACACACTCATGCTCAAAGCAGTAGAGCCCACCACCCTTGCATCTCCATTGAAAGGCCAAACAAATTCCATATTTCTTTTAGATATCACTGCTGTCCCAATATATAATACACAATTCTTTTTCACTCTCTCATCATAGTAAGCAGATTTACATAAGGCTTTTTAAGTTAGATTTTAATTTCAGATACACATCACATTGCTTTGGTGCAGACAATATTCATCACTGTAATACACAGATTAGTCCAAATATTACACAATGATAATTTAAGAAGCATGTCATCTTAAGGGTGTTCAAGTGCGATAAAATCATAATTTTATATTTCTATGAAATAGTGTTAGTTTTATAGACGATGCTTGAGAGTACAGTTTCCTCTTACTAAACAATTTTAGCTCTCATAGTTTTGTCATAACGGTGTGTCAAAGTCTAAATCTGCATATTCTGCTGCCATGCAAATAGTGAAAACCAATTGACTTACGTAAGTGAAATAATTCACGGTGAAATAACATACCATGGGCTATGTAATAAAAGCTTTAATAATACATATCCCATGAACTATTTTTATATTTAAAAAAAAAAATGTTGAATTTGTAATTTTTTCTGTATTTTTGCGATATTTTTAAAAGTTTCAAAATATTAAGTTGTTGATTTTAAAATTATTTATTACAGGGCTTATGGGATGTTATTTCACAGTGAATTATTTCATTTCAATAGATCAATTAGTTTTCACTATTTGCATGGCAGCGTAACAAGCAAATTTTGACTTTGATGCTCCGTTATGAGAAAACTATGAGAGATAAAATTGTTGTAGTACAAGGATAATGCACTCACAAGTATCGTCTATAAAACAAACACCATTTCACGTAAATATAAAATTATGACTTTATCGCACTTGAACACCCTTAGTATATAAAATGAAGTGTCCTGACTGATACACTCATTCACTCACTCATCAATCTCATTAACGCACAGTCCAAACCGCTGGACCTAGAACCATGAAATTTTGAAGGAAGCTTCCCCTTGCCTCGTAAGCACCCACTAAGAATGGTTTTTTTAAAAATTCAATAATTAAGGAGGTGAAAAGGGGTTAAATGTATTTTCAAAAGAATCCCTGATATCTCATTAACCAGGAAAGCTATCATAATTTTTTTAACTTCAAAATTTTGCCCAAACAAATGCATATTTGTATTTTTCTATTTTGCGAAATTCAAAAATTAAGAGGGTGAAAAAGCCGTAAAATGTGTTTTTCACTAACCCGTGATTTCTCCTAAACCATTTTGGATAGTGAGGTGATTTTTTCTTTAAAATGATGCTTAAGTAAATATCTAAAAAGTATTTTTAGAATTTTTCAAAATTCATCCTTGAAAGTTCTTAAAAAATAAAACATATTTTTAATTAATCCCACTTATCTCCTAAACCAGTGGACATATTGAAATGG
Source organism: Medauroidea extradentata (assembly GCA_003012365.1). NCBI lineage: Eukaryota > Metazoa > Arthropoda > Insecta > Phasmatodea > Phasmatidae > Medauroidea > Medauroidea extradentata. Next base: position 12,694 of record PNEQ01089303.1, on the reverse strand, counting down.
TTTTTACTTTAAAATAAATCTTACATAAATATCAAAGAAGTAATTTCAGGATTTTTCAAAATTCGTCCTTGAAAACTGTTAAAAAAAATATAATTTGTTTTCAAATAATTATCTGTACCGCTTATACCCGTTGAGATATCAAGATAATTTTTGATATGAACGAAGCTTATGTAAATATCTACAAATTGAATTCAGGATTTTATGAAATTCGAAAATTAAGGATGTGAAAAGGCAGTTAAATGTTAGTTTCCCGAAAAAAGAGAATGATCACTGAGAAATAATTCAACAGTTGTTTCTTTTTGCCAATCTACTCATAAATGAAACCTCTTTGGACTGTAGCCTGTACATACGAAAGAATTATCAAGGCCTGCCTTTAATCAATCACTCAGATATTGTATAAAGTTTGTGGTGTGGGAGGGGTGGAGTTATGGGTTTGTATCCCGTGCAAAACATTGTGATGGGAACTACTATGACATCATACGAGCATTATTGCGTGCGCTCTTTACACTGAGCTATGACAATTTATAGTTCATTGTTATTGAGTATGCTAGCTGTTAAATGCCTTCATCACATATTTTATCCAGATTTACTGTTCATGTTACGTAATTTCACGCGGGCAAAGCCGCAGCCGGGCAGCTATTTTATAGAGAAATAAAGATGAATTTAAAACATAGATGTTCTGCAATTAAAGTATGCTAGGCGAAGTGGACTGGATAAAGCTGTTCGTACTTCTTGTTTTAAAGATATACAGAGAATATAGTAACACCATCAATTAATACATAATTAAAAGTTAGTTACTCTTTTCTATAGTACACGCGGGCAAAGCCGCAAAGGAACAGCTAGTTTAGAAATAAATAGAAAAATAAAGAAGAAGAAGAGGATGATGATGGTCACATTTTACTTCCCTGATATATATAACTATAAAGGACTGTGCACACCCAAAATTGAAGTACTTGCATGATAGTTCAGTATTTATCTTCACTTGCCATCTGACGATGGTGGCCTAGCCAGTGAAACAGTGTGACTACACTTCTGCATATGTCCTACTAAGTGTATATATTTACCATCCACAAGTAGACATCTCTAGTCACAAGTACCGTCGTGTAAGTACTTGTACCTTGTATCTTATGTTAAGAATGCAATTTAAACATACAGACCATCAACATGAAGTTTGGAAATCAAACAGTAAGTAAATATATGCATAAAACTTCACCTGATGGATAGCTACAAACAACAATTATACCTGTGTTTGATCACTAGAAGGGGTCTTCTCTGCTCTCAACAGACAGTGATAAACCCCATGTGGCAAAGTTTGTTAAAAAGGAGCTAAGTGACTAGAGTTACTATTTATTTAGTCACTGTAAATGCCCTTGAACAGCATAAGGCCTTGGTCACGGCCGTAGAAGAACAGGTCTGGACACTCGCATGGAAACTTGACCCCCTTGTTGTTTGGCTGCAGTTCACCAAGTTACCGAAAAATTGTGTTTTATTGGGGCTGCAGTTAGGGGTTGAACTCTAATTCCACCCACTTCCTTTCCACTAAGATAAACAGTTTACCAAAACGTATTTTTTATCAATTTATGAAATACTTTCTTCACTCACAAATTTAAGAAAAGGCTCCGGCAATCTTTATTTACTTTATGAATTGAACAATTGAAGAAAGTGGACAGAGTTTGAGTCTGACCGCCCGGAAAACAGCGCCAAAAAGTACAACATTCTCGGTAACTTGACAAACTACAGCCAAACAACAAGGGGGTCAAGCAAGATACATTGGTAGGTAGGCGAGTGTCCAGACCTGTTCTTCTACGACCGTGGCCTTGGTAGAGTTAAACGGGGGAATTGCAGTAGGAGTTGCCCAGGGCCTATTTAAGGAATCATCCCAGATTTTCTTGCTTCAATGGAAGCCATGTTTTTTTGTGTGTTGTTGCTGTAGGTGTATTGATGCAGACAGATACTTTTTCACTTATTTAGATACATGTAATGTTTACTTCACAAGAAGTCTGTAACTGCATAAGATATGCAAACAGCCATTTTTGGTAAACAGGTTTTGCATAAAAGGAGACTTCAAAAGCCTCTGTGCAAAGAGTAATTCAGGAATTTTCATTTGAATGCCTAGTTTTGAATATGGGCTGTACAAACCACCTTAGAATATAATCTTACAAATTTATACTGATGGTATGATTCATACAGTGGAAGTAAACATATACAGCGTGACTGATTTTTATTTCACTTTTGAAAGAGTATAGTGTGCCCTTAAGTATTTACCTGTCTTGTATGTACAGAACTGCAGGACAAATATAATACAGTGTAAATTGTGGGCGCACACAGACTTTCAATTTATGCTCTAGAATGAATACATATGACCCTTGCACGACCTATAAGTATTTAACAAAATTAATCCTTTATTATGTATTTCACACAATTGACATTAAAAGGCTAGCAAATGGGGTAAGACACTATAACAGTGCCTACATCCAGGGGCTGGCAGTGCCTATTAAAACGTATGGGAGGTACATAAAGCTGTCTTTTTTGGTTATCCCATCGTTACCGACACCCTGTTTGTTAACCCATTTCAATGGATTAACTTTGTAATCAGATCCCTGGTCTGAGCAGGTAAGTAGTTAATGTTATTAGTTATGTAGCATCTTGACTTTTTATTACTAACAGTGAATTGAAAGAAGTGTTCATAATCTCAAAAGATCTATGCCATTATGTAATGCCAAGAAAAGTGGCTTCAACTACATCGCAACAAGCAAGGGCTGAGTATACTCTTTCACAAGTGTTTTTAAAAAGACATACTTTGCAAGTTGTATAATCTAACGTACAATCCTACTATATCAAAGTTGAATTACTTTGCATATTGAATCATTGAGGAATTGGAGCAGCAAGGTTACATATAAGTTGTTGCATTCCAGACTGATTGCTCGGATGCTGATCCGAGAGCCTGAGAAGAGGGCGACCCTGGAGCAGATTGCTGCCGACCCCTGGCTCGGTGAGGACAACTCTCAGCCAGCAGACTTCCTGCCCCTCATATCTCGAGAACATGTGTCTGAAGACGACCATGCTCTTATCATACAGAAGATGGTGAATGGGAATATTGCGAGTAAAGAGGAAATTCTGGAGTGAGTGTTAATTTTCCATAATTAACTAAACAATAAATTGTTAGGCTCACCAGTTGATAGTGACGGAAACACATCTTGATCAGTTTGTAAAACATAACAGTATGAAAAAGGAAGTTATTTAAAACCCTCAAATGTAAAACTGTTTGGACTTTACATATTAACATTAGTATTAAAAAATTTTGGTGTGTCAATTTACACCGGAGGGTATCATTCCCAATTCTATGCACATATTAAGATGTAACACAGTATTGTATTCAGGGACTTTACAAAGTCACGACTACATTTGCTTGTCTGGGGTGAATACATCACTCTATATAGGCAATTCGGGAATTGGTGGTCATGAGTGAACGAATGTTAGGTAATGCAAAAACAAGCATTTTGTTTCGAAGATCATGTGTGCAGAATCCCATCCAGCAAATGTGAAGGTGCAAACTTAAGTTCACACATTCGAAATCCACACACACCTAGGTGCCAACGCAGGGACTAGGAGGACAGGCATTCACAGTGCAGTGAAGTGTCTTATTTAGGAAGGGGTGGGAGGTTGAACAGTGGGGTACAGATCTTTGCCGTTAGACAGACGCACTAACAACTGGCAGTCCAATATTCAGCACAATGTATGGTCTCCTGGGGAATGTTCACGTATTTATTGTTGGATGACTCATGCAGTTGGCGACAGTTTAATGCAAATGGCTTCGCAATTACTCATTTGGAAAATGACAGTGTGGCAGAATTTACATCGCAAGTATAACTGATGAAAGCTTTGAAATGGTACAAGGGTATTGACTGCGTAGAAGTATATATACATAATTTGCTGTAAACTAAATATATGACAAATATTTTCGTTAATTTCTAGTTATGTTGGTAATTTTTCTTTTAATGGCCCTACTCTGTTCGCCAAACTGCATGCAGGGCTTCAGTCGTATATCTGTTGTTGCAGCCATGTAATATTTTTAGTTTCATCAGTGCACGAGCAGCATTTAAAATTGTCTTGTCTGCAGTTAAAGGTTAAAACAGGCAGTTTTATCATAATTTTGAAGAAGGATAATTCAGCTGCAGGAGGTTAGACTTCAATGGAAAGACTGTATGCCAGTCCAGTGCCTAACACATAAAGGCTATGACAAACCGGATTTGTATGCCTGGATTGCCTTTACCACTAGTGTCTCGAGGCCTTGGATATAGAAATTATCTCCAGCCAGACTGTGCCCTTACAGTTCTTTAAAATGCATTCTATTTTATTTAAAGTGTTATAAGATATGGTGTGTAAAACATCTAATCATGCAAGGTTAACCCATGGGTTTGTGTTCCATGACTGAAGTATGTTGAAGGACTCAGAAATAGTAGATTTAATAATATTGACATATTTTGAAAGTACTTTGTTAACTTGCTCTTGAATGTATTTTATTTTCCGAGATCTTTGTTCTGGGAATCCATTTAATAATTTTGCAAACAGATGTGGATTTCTCAGTTACTGCAACACAGTTCAACTGATATGTAGGAAGACCACTCAACACACTTGCAAAAATATAAAAACTGATTGTCAGTCTGTAACTGGGTTGGTTTTTAGAGAAACTTCATTATAAATATGTATTGAAGTACGGTACATACACATATATACATAGGTACGTACATACATAACATATATACACGCAAGTATGCATGTGGTTTTTCCCCCCTCTTAGCTGTATGCATTCTATTTTACTGCCAAGTGTGGGCTTATAATAAATAGCCTTTGGTATCAATTTTCTAATTATAGATTACAATTCTGGTGTATCTTTTAAGCCGTCATCAAGATATTGTATTTGAGAAACCAATTGATATAGAAATTTCAGCAAAGTTTGTGGGATATGCTATAGCTGAAATCAATAAAAAGTCAAGTAGTAAATTTCTTTATTGGTAAAATTTGAAATGTTTTATGTAACAAGATGCTTTTCGGCAATTTTTTTTTTTTTTTAATGACTGAAATTGGAAGTGCAGTGAGCTCCTGTCCAGCCATGCAAAATTAAAGGAGCAGTGTCAATGATAATTTAAAATTGCAGACATCCAGCAATATCAATTCACATTACAGAAGTTATAAATGTACGTAATAAAAGGGCTGCCTTTTTAAAATTTATGTTTTAGCATCATTACTTTGGGTTAAGGTTGGGAAAATTGTGGTTCATTGTTGAATTATTAATTATCTATTTAAAGGGGCTGTTGTTAATCTGCAAAGTTAGTAATTCGTACACAGATAATAAAGAGTATGCAGTTTGTAGAAAATAAATAATTGTAACTATTACAAGGTAATGTTATTAAACAACTTAATTTTTATGGCCTAATTTATGTTCTTTAAACTTATGAGTGATGCATTATAATTTTGTATATTTTAACAGAAATTTCCTTGTAATGTCAATAATAATAGAACTTTTTTTGTTTAATATTACAAATTTTGTCTATTCTAATGATGGTGTCTTAGATTTTAGTGACTTCTAGCATAGTGAATGTGGTACAGAATATTATAGTGCATTTTGTTTGGCAGTGCGTTAGATAAAAATGAATATAACCACATCACTGCAACCTACTTCCTGCTGGCAGAGAGGAAGCTGCGTGCACACAGACAAGAGCAAGCCCAGCAACGAATGAGGCAGGGTTTAATGGGGTCTACAGATATCAGTCCTGGGTGAGTACTTGGCTCCCTTTACTCCCTCAATCTGCTTTCAGGTGGCTTTGTGCTAGGAGCAGTAGGCCAGGGGATCTTCTTGGAAACTGTTTTCTATTCTTTATCTCTTGAGCATTGACTTACCAAATGATGGCATTATGCATTACATCTTGGAGTAGACATATTAAAGTTTAGACAGCAGTGTCTTTATTACAAGACTGTGGTGATACAGATCATCAATTTTAGAGGTACAGTATGTTACTGTCTTCAAAATCTATCTAGGATAAACTTTTTTTTTTACTGTTTTTCAAAATCTGTCTTACGTTGTTTATTAGTGGTGCAAAAAATTCGAGGAAGGATGGCATAATTTAATTAATGCCTCCCTCATCCCTCAAGTTTGAAATAGTATAATAGTATCTTTAAAAGAGTAAATAGGTAGGTAAACAAGATTTGTAGTTGGAGCATGAGGGTGTATTAGGCTTAAAATTCTCAAGTCTTCTCCCATGGACCTCTTCCCCTCTCTCTACAAATTTAAAGTTGCTGTTTTACCTCAAGCAAACCCACACATGCCTTACAGTCATTACAAATAACTTCACAAGATCTAAAATGTGAGAAACCAATTAAAAAATTGAATTGTGTAACTTGGTCAGTACTTCAAAGTGCTGATCTGTGTTACAGGTTTACAACTTCACTTCAAATTTCTCATAATTTTTTGTTTTCTGTTACTATGTCTGTCATAAATATGTGTATTTATACACAATTTCTGTTTGTATTAACATTTATTGTAAAGTATGGTTTATGATGGCAGAAGCACACTTAAAAAACTTTGTGTACAAGTAAGGTACTGTAATTTGTTTTGTATTTCTCAAAGTATAAAATAATTTTTAGATTTTTATGAAGCAAGTTACGACACACCCATTTTCATGCAAACATTTTAGTTGGCTGTTCAAATTAAAGTTTGAATTATAATTTTTTTTTGACAACACATATCTTTCTTGCCTATTGGTACATATTATATTAAAGATTTTTTTTTTTTTTTTCCTTTTCAAAAATTTTAACTTTTTATATGTTAAAATTAGTGAGGCATGCTACAAGTCAATTGCCTACACAGAATACTAGGCTCAATTACAATTTTTATTTTGTTTGCTGCAAAATTTATTTTAAATAGTTTTTTCTGCTGCTTTGTATTTATGTTTAACAGTGATGACGTACATGTTTTGAATGTTTGAGACAGGATGATAATACCATATTGGGCTGTGCATAATATAAACCAGCCACTCCAAAACATTACAAGTGTAGTATGTACAAAAAAAATTAGATCCTTCAAGCAAGGAATGTATATCCCAAACTTGAGAGGTCTACAGAACAGTTCATGTATCAATAAAGAATCTAATACATGACCACTAGCTACAAGATAACTGCATTCTGTATATTTCCCCCAAGTATGATGTAAGTTTTTCAAACTACATATGTATTGATACTGTAGTATTGTGTTCATACTTGTATGTAGGATATGGAATGTGCAAGGGAAATAGTGTAGCAGTTGTAGTCTTGGGCTGTAGATGACTATTACTAGTATGTGTGTGCATGGGGTTGTGCTTGTAGCAATGTTTTTCCATACTCTTGTGGTTTGCCCCAATCAGGAAACCATACCTGAAGATTGAGAACAGTTCTATGGAGGAGGACAATTCCTCACCAAATGTCAATCAGTCTCTCCTGACTGTCTCGAGATCTCCTGGAGAAGTTTCTCAGGTCAGTGTTGTTGAACACATTCATTTGTACATCTTTAGAAGAGTGTTACAGCATGGTCTTCACTGACAGCCTAAACTAACCACTTCACCACTTTTAACAGATGTGCATACTGTACTGTGCTGCTGTACAACTCTTATTGTATCTCAACAAATGCTTGTATTTTTTACACTTACTATATAATCAAGTCTTGCTTACAATAGTGCAGTGAAAATTGGATGTTGGGCTTTGAAGGGAGAGATGGGTGCTTTATGTGTGGGGCTGAAGTATTGTTTACGAATTTAGTAAATTTAATTTTAAACATATTATAAAACATGATTTTTAATTAATCCGTTAATAAATAAAATGGTTTTTATGTGGATTTAGTGATTGGAAATAAAGGTAGAAATTGTGATGCATCAGTCTCTGATAAGGGATAGGCTTTGAGAGCACCAATGTCCTTGTTCACATCATCAGAAAGATATGACTACAAACACTCACGGACAGCCATCTTGGTACAACTGCCAACGAACGAGAACTGTTTCTGAATGGCGACCTATGACAACTTGTAACCACAGGACGAATATGGTAGCCAAGGTCAAGCCTCGGTAGAGTAATACAGCGGGATCCACATTACCTGAAAAGTACAAATACGCTTTCAAAACATATCTCAAAAACTGATGTGGGAATAGGTTTAAAAATTTTAAACCAAAAATGAACTGAAAACAATTATTAATATTTTAATTGGGGACAGAAGATGCAAACAGACGGAACTACATCTGCGGAGCAATACCCAAAGACTGATCAATGTGTTTCAATACTCTACGTCATGGTAAAATTCCAAGAATACAATGAGGTGACCACAACTTCGGAGCCAAGGTTCCTGCTGCATCCTGGTCAAAATTGCAGCACACAAAGTTACTCATTCTACAGGAACATTGCATAACAAACTTCCAAGTACCTAGAAAATATCAAGGCACACAGCCTTTAAGTAGAGATTTAAATAGAGAGAGAAAATATTTCATAATATCACCGTTTAACACTGAAGAACTCCATGAAAAGAAATTAATTTAACTTGTAAAGTAAGGGGCCGAGTGCCTAAGCACTTCACAACATGTTTGCTTAAACAGCCTATGTATAGTCTGTCTCATGTAAGTATTCTGTATTTTGACACTTCACTTCTGAGAAGTATGTCTGTACACAGGCTTACTGAGACCGTGCTTTTCCAGGAAGTCAGGTAGGATTAAAGCTTCAAACAATGGAACTGTCGGAAACATTTCTCAGAAGAGAAACGTCAAAATACGGAAGACTTACGCGAGACAGGCTATACATACTTCCAACATACGAACATTTTGTGCTCTGTAGAGACAAAAATAATGTTTTTGGAAACTGTAAAGTAAATATATATTTGCTGAGCCTCCAGTAATGAGTACATGCGTTGTAATTGTCAATGCAAGTACTTGGATGGAAAATTGTTCCACTGAAAATATATTGTCTTGGGAAGATGTTGCTTAAGTATTCTATACCTGTTGTAATTGATGTAGCCAAATGGTTTACCCTTTGTCATAAATTAGTTTTTAGCATGACAAGTTCTGTACTTGAGTTTCTGTAGTGTGTAGCAAGACATTAGAAGGCTAGGTGTTACATGCATAGGTGTGTACTGTGCAGAACACTGCAATGTAGGGAAATCTTAAACCCCTTTCTCTCTTCTGTCTCTCCAGTGCTCTTTAGGTGACCACCACAGTTCTGCCTTGGGTACCAGGCTGGGTTTTCACACCCACCACCTTCTTTATGCACTTGTGTCTGCATCTGTTCTGGGCTCACGTGGATGCTCAACACTGCTTCCTTAATCTGATGAGACTGAAATACATTCTTGTACCTAGGTACACTGCACACATGTTAAGGGTTTACAATATGTTTTAGAAATATTTGTGTGCTCTCACCTCTCAGGTATTTTTGATATGTACCAAAACAATTAAGCTACATATTTTTACCAGGCTGTTTCCAGTTGATGTATTTCTGGTGTAAATAATAATTATGAATACAGTATGTTTACATACGTACTATAGTAGGCAGTTATCTTGGCTTCTCACAGCGCTGGGGTGCGGGGACAATGGGACAGGGGAAGAAGAGGAGATACGGAGGCATCACACAGTCGACAGCCGCGTAGTAGCTGTTAGGAAAATATTAACCCTCGATGTATGTCCAAAATTGTAAGGGGAAGTTGGTAGCCTGCAGAGGCGCGAAAAGGATAAGCATGTCAGAGTGAGGGAAATAATAAAAACTGTTATTCATTGTTGTGACGAAGAAACGACAAGTAAATACTTGAGCCTCTAAGAGAGCAACCAGCAAGAGCGGCAAAGTACACGGGTGTGAGAGAAAGAGATGTAGTCAGGATTCGCCAAGTCAGCAAAGAACGACCACATTAGTCACTAATCAGTCCAGGAATAAAACAGATACTATTCTCTGTTCACTCTACATTGAGTTTTAGGATAAACAAAGCAAATTGACTGCAGTGCACTGTGATCTTGCATAAGAAATAGACCTTTGTTATCTGTCGTGTACATATAAATTTACCAGTCCATCACTTAATGTGATAGTCAACTCCCGATTATCCGTGTTAATTAGTGCTGCGCCATGTACGGATAATCGGGAAACACGGATAACCCGAAAATAACACATATGGTAGTATAAAAATGTAAAAAAAAATTGAATTTATAAATAACTAACTTAAATACCATAATGAGTAATGGTTTTTACCTACGAATAACGTATTTCACAACCTTTCAACCAAAAAAAAATAAAAGTATGTCTGGGGTGCACGGTAAAAACGAGAATAAATGATGTTAAAATTTCGTTCATCCACTCATCTTGCGCGATCTCATTACTCCATTCTTGTGCGCAGGAGTTGACACTAACGTTCCAAAAAGGTTTTTTCGCAAATAATTTTTGGTTTTACAGTGTTCAAAGTTGCACGGATAATCCAAAAACCGGGTAATCGGTGCACGGATAATCGGGAGTTTACTGTAGTTTTATTAACAAATATTTAAATACACATACGTTGCAAACACAATCTACGACGCTACGTGTTTATTACTATAATTATGGTTAGCGGACGACACGTCCGTACAGTTGATTCATGATTTATTTAACGACTAACGCGCTGTTAAACGTACAAGTTTCTTGGTACACTTGCCAGTATTTAGAGATGTACGATACTCTGAAAATACCAAAGATTTAGTTCAGTAATAATTACCATAGTAAAAATAAAATCAGAAATATCACAATCAGATATGTTATATTTTTTTCAAAGTATTTTTGAACATTAATACGTCAGTGTTGTGGTTACTGCGAATGGTTTTTCCGTGTATCCATTGTCCGTTTCAGTTCGTCCGAACCAAAATTCCTTGATTATTTCATTCCGTCCTTGCGTCTGTTGATGTTTACATTGCGTGCGGATTAGATTATTTGATGCTGGACGTGAACAGTGAAAATGTCTTGCGTGATTTTCGAAAAGTGGATATATGTGTTCATTATTAAACAAACTGCGGTGATGTTTATCAGGCTAGAATAAAAATCTTGCATAACATTCTTTGCCAAAAAAAAAAATATGTGTCATGAAGTATTGACAGATTGTTAGGTAATTTATAAATTGTCATTTTTCCAAAACGTAGCACAAAATAATCCAGGAGGACTCTACAGTAAGTTTCATCACTCATTTTGTTGACAGTTTTTTTCTGCATGTAGTACCAAATTTTCGTTACGTTAGTACCAGAATATTTGAATACGATCGTTAGTCATGGCTTTATAATTACAATTAAATTTTGAAATATACTGTAATTGCACATGACGTCAATAAATTTATCAATTTTTAATGTAATTTTTGTTTCCATATGTCGATAACACGTACGAAATTTTCACGCAATATTGTTTTAATATATAGGGTGTTGTTGTTTCCTATGATACCTACTGTACACAGTTTTGTCGGTTGGGAATAGTACGTCGGCACAAATGGAGCCAGTTAGAATCTAGCAAAGTGCAATGATATTACATTATTTGTTTACTTCAGAACTCAACTTTGAGTGAACTGAGAATAGAAATGTCAACATAAAGTATTTAATAAACTGTTACTTAGTTTATTGTGGAACTTACGGATATTATCATGACATTCAGAGTCTATGAGGGTGAATGAGATGAGTATCGAGAAGTGCCGGAATGCAAGGGTGGGGAAAATGGGAGATCTCCGAGAGAAAAAAACCCGCCGAACTGTGATATAGCCCTATATGTGTAAATCCGGACACCAAACACCAGGGGTAGAATTCGGATCACCTAGGTGTAAGGCAAGCGCTCGACCGCCGCAGCTTCTACGTAGTTAAGGATTTTGGGATTCTGTTTTTCAGGAGGAATGTATAATTCATTGTTTGAATAACGTTAACATATTTGGCACCATTACTGAATTAAAAAGAAAAGCCTAACAATAAATTGTCCTACATCTAAATTGATCCTTTGATAGTAACTGACATAACCTGGTTGGCAATAAAGTTTTTTGTGTTTATTTATTTATAAATTTATTTGTGCATGCTAACAAATTCAATGCTAAACATAAAACCTTTCAGTGGGAGAACCCATCCTTTTTTTAATTATGTGTAGTCACTTACATAAAGTCTGTAATTACTTCAAATAAGATTATGATAGCGTAGATGGTTTTAAATTCTTGTTTTTTGTTCAGTGAATATATTCTTAACCCCCCTTTCTACTTCTAAGTTCAGATTCATTAAAAATCCGTCACATACATTTTGTTAGGATTTTTTTTTTTTTCGACTGTTTTAGATAATTAAAAATCCGGGTTAAAAACTGTCGCGCGGGTTCAATAAATTTGCAAGTATTAAAGGTTTTTATATTTGGCCAAAAACTTGTGCTATAAAATGCTATAATAACAAACATGTGAAAAACAGTAACGTTTCAATTCTAAACGAATTTTGATTTTTGAAAGTTAGTTTTACAATGTTACGTTAAGACTTACGGGGACTGGTAGTAAACTTGAAGATAGCTCTCCGTGCCACGTGTTCGAGTAGGCTAAGAGGCGTGGCTAAGGGCCGGGGGCGCGGTTCATCACAGTGACGTGTCTAGAGGAAGTCGCAGTGGTGGGGGTGCGAGCCATCTGCCTTGTCCTTCCCCTATCTCATTGTAAGCCAATCTCCCTGAGAGG